>JAOTRO020000012.1:2926551-2945057 GCA_028566515.2 Pyracantha coccinea | reverse complement strand
GGTACTAACATTTAGGTACATTAATTGAGTCTTTCAAGTTTGAAGAATGTTAAATAAAATTAATAAATTAAAAAAATCTTTTTTGGTAAAAAATAAATTAAAATTTGTATATTAAAAATTTAAATATGTAAAGGGAGACATTAAATAAAATGCATATTAATTATTTTGAATTAAGGACACATCAAGGGATTATAATCAATATGTAATCTAACACCATGTTTCTTTTAAATTTCAATCTTTTTAAGGGACTAAAGTTAATACAATCCCTCTGTTAAGCCTAATTATTCATTAACGGGTATGGTAAAAAACTAAACTTCATATTTACTTTGGGTTATGGCTTGCTCATGATTCATGCACTACATCAAGGAAACGAATATTCATGCCAAGTGCATGTATACCTAGATTTGAGGTTTGTTTAGAAACTTGGATCAATCTTTCATGTGCATGTTTGAAAAAAAGATATTAATTTACCATCTACGGAATGCACACCATAAGAAACTCTAAATGCATCTACAGTTGACAATATTATGCATATTTGCAGAGTGTAAATTGATAACTGTTAGCAATCTATAGTGGTGAAACTGCCAAAATTGAATCGATAAGGATTTTAGTGAAACTTGGCCTTACCTTACATGGATTTAGGTTTTATTGCATCTTAACGGTAAGGATCCATGGTCGTTGGATTGGATTCTTACGAATTTTTAGCCCCCGCACATATCTAATAGTTTATTTACTTGATTTATGTTATGGGTGTGTTTGTTCTAAATTTCATTAAGAGTACAAAACTTGAGGATATGGTCTTTTTAATATTATAATCATTAAAGCAAGTGATGAATTATCTTGATAGTTGGGATCGTTCTCTTTCAGCTTGCTGTATTTCGAATTCAAACCTTCCATCTTTTTCCTTAATATAGATTAATTTTACATATTACATGTATTCAAAATATCACAATCCTCAAGTGACTGTTGTTGGTCATCACATGCTATAATAGTGGATAATCATGTGGGAACAAATTCTAGACAACTATTATTGCGATCCCACAATCCTTTAAACGTGCATTTAGTAATCAACTGATCTGTACGTGGTCGATATAAAACAGATTTCGTGTATAGAGAAGACTTGATGCAGTGGATTGTTAAGGGGAAAACACACACAATACGTACGTATAGAGCAATGGGATTGACAAAGAAAACACAAAACGATTTTTAATTTGGGTTTTGGATTGCTGTCGCATTTCATTTTGCGTGATGAAATCCATATGCTCTAATTTTTCTCCTTTTTTTTTTTTTTTTTTTTTTCATACACTCATATACAAATGAGTGGCGCACGTATATGATATGGCACTTTTCCAATATCTAGGGTTTTAGTGACTTGTGAATTGTGATGATGACTCATGCCATGATGACCTAATCGATTTGAATTTCTAGATCGCATTCGTACCAACCAAATATGTGAAGGGGTTTTTGTTTTTTCATATATTTATAATGCAAGATTCTATTTGTATGTTGAAGAAATGAACGGTGGACTACGAGACATCATAGTGATGCGACATTCCTCCTTGAAAGCATTCAAGAGTGAAATGTTTTGTAGCCAAATAACAAAAAACAACAAAATCTAGACAATGATGTATGTTTATAATTGTTTTGGATTAAGTTATATTATGTGGCTACTATCCTTCTAATGTTTGTAACCACATTAATTATGAATTAAAATGATCAAAATAATTTGGTAGACGTAATCCAAGTCGAATAAACCACGTAATTCATTTCTAGTTGTCATGACAATATGTACATTCCCAACCTTGTAAAGTGCAATAAGAAGATTTTTATTTTTTTTTATTTTTTAAAAAGGACTAACTGGTGGCTTCGACAATTTACTTTTTTGGGTGTCAGAAAACTCATAGAGGCATTTTAGCCTCCACTGATGGCCATCATATGATTCTCCTTATAAGTATACTTTTATTATGCAATATATAAGGTTTGAAGTGCACAATAACTTTTTAAAAATGCCAATAACACATGTTTAATTGACTCATATTTTCAAGTCCACAAATCTCCTCTTTTCTTTGGTCTTCCTTGTATAAAAAGAGTTTTAGTCGTATGTAATTGATGAAACACCTAAATTTTATCCGTCATTTTAAAGAAATTTGGTAACAAATAAACATTTTGATAGGTTGTCATCAACAAGTTTAACAACAATTTAAAGAGAGATAAATAGGTGACCAAACTGTTTTCTTTTTTTTGTTCAACTTCCAAAGGTTTCCCTCTTTCAAATAAATTAGGGGGTGTGCTATCCACACACCCCTTTTTACTTCTCTCACACCCCTAATTAATTTTTGTCATTTGATCTTCTTCAATTCATCCGATCCGACGGTCGAAAATTAAAAGGGTGTGAGAGAAGTACAAAAGAACGTGTGGATATCACTCCCCTAAATTAAATCTAAATTGTGGACTTGGTTTAATTAAAATGTTTTGCATTACATTCAAACTCTCAAAATTAATATCTTTAGCTACTTTGATTTATATGTTATGTTTAAACCTACTCTTGAATTATTTTCTTTAATGGAATAGTAATGTGGGTTTAGAAAAAGATATGGAGTACTTTGAGATAATAGAAGACTTGGCGTAAGACTGGGGCATTAGCGTTTTACAATTCACACAGCTGATTCCATCAAATATGATGTTATTTTCAGTCTAATGAGGGAGCATTTTTGCTCACCACATTATAAACTATAATGTATGCCACCTAATCATCTGACATATATCCTTCCACATAACTCTAATTAACTTTCACATTAAATATTAGGTAAACGAACACTTGACAAATGATTAATTATGATGAAGATACATTAAAATTATGATGGTGAGCAAAAAATATTCTCGTCTAAAGGACTGATAATACTGTTATTCATTCATTCTGGGTTGGCGAGTTTGGCGTGCCAACATCTTCCAAGAAAACAAAAATCTCATGATTACGAAAGGAAGAGAATCTCACTCAAAACTTGGTTAGCTTTTCCTTTTCCTCATTTTTCAACGAATCTATACGTCACGCGCGCATTAACAAAAATTCCTTTGCCTAATTATATAGCTTTTACACCTTCCGTTTCAAAGATTTAAAAGTTCATGATAAACAAATTAGGTTTTAGTTTTTATGAATTTCTTTTTATATACATTTAATGTTTCGTATATTTTCACCTTTTTTCTTTTCTTTTTTGGCTAGCACTTTTTTATTTTTAAATCTGTCTTGCTTTCAAATCCATTAAATCAGTGATAATTAGTTTGGTTAAGTTAGCCTTATTTACTTTCAAGTATATTTGGATTAAGATTGTCATTTTTTTATGTTTGTATTCATTATCAATATTATAATAAAATCGTGGAGTGAAAAAAAAAAATTTAACATTGCAGGACTAGGATAATAGGACAAATGTTTTTACAACAATTTAAGCTTTCAAATTCAATTACATTCAAAGATTGCTCACACGTTAATAAAATGAAGCAACTACACTATACCATCAAAATTGTGTTGTGTGGGTTAACAAAAATAACAAAAATTGTTTTAATGTTGCTTTCATTTTCATCGTCATCAAGGTATGAAAAAACTACCCAATATCACACGCATTACCAATATGTAGTTTATTTTATTTTTATACTTGGTTAGCATAAATACATACGAAGGAACTCATGTCATAATATAAGTAGTGAGACATTAAATAATAAACATTAAAACTGAGACATATTAAGTATGTCGTCTATTTGTGTGAAAAATTATAATGCATCATCTTGTGTTTTGGGTACACATAAAACTTTCTTTACGTCCCATACGTTGACACAACATTCACCTTCTTAAAATATCCAACACTTTTGTAGTGAATTAATTAAAGTGATGGTGGTGCCAACACAAGAGACTTGTGAGTTGTGATGAGGGCTTCAATCTCCATCACGGAAGAAGTGGGACTGACCTAATTAAATTTGAAACCCCAGAATCTGTGGGTCTAGTAAATTCTCTGCAATAGTTTGGTGAATGAATATAATATTTCAAGCATATATATGTAGTACCGTGCGCCGTATATATATAGACCGCAGTAGCCAGGGTTTGGTGGTGGAAGTGTCGTCTTTGTTGTGTTGCTCCCGTTGTCAATAAATTTTTAACCACCATGATCAACTAACTCTACAGAATTTTGAGGTGTTGGTTCATCATCCTATACTATCCTAGGATTATTAATGAATGACTTGAACTAATCCTTGATTATGGTTGGAATTTCTAAGCCACACGATTGCAGCACATAATTGATCCATCACCCATCACTCATTAGTGAATGATTTTGTTTGCACTAAGAAAATTGTCATGTGATGTTATCAAATCACTTATTATAACCTGCTCGATGTGTGAGTCTTCCAGTCAAGCCCTCTTATATCTTTTGCACTCGAGAGCTAATCTCTATCTCGCCCGAGGAAACCTTTCCACCCCTCTATCACCTTTTGGGAGACCTACGCTCCCTACATACTATTTACCTGAGATTGTCCCTTTGCAGGTTGGTCTTGATACACAAGATTAAAATTATAGCTCTTTTAGAATGGTATCTCACTGAGGGCTCATACAACATCAGAACTATGACATTCTTTGCTTTCTAACTAAGTTGCGTAAGAAAAGCCGAAAGCCACTCTCAGAGAATGAAGCTTTAAGTCCAAAGTTTGACACGTATAATTCTTAGAATTTATTTAAAACAATAACATTATGTGACAATATTCCATTACATCAACAATTACACATAACAGATCACTTATTTATCACACATATAATTGGATGAGAGATGAGGCTGTACTATCGAGCTAGCTGAACTGCCAAAAGCTGATGACTACGAAAGTCGTGCCAAGTTATAGGAACAGCCAACCTACTATTTTGGTCGTATGGAAATCCATTTCCTAATTTGGTCGACCTTTTATTACGCAACGATTTTTGTTGACTAGGAAATTGTTAAATTTGTTGTACTTTTATCCAACTTAAATGCGATTTGATTATTTTTGACCCAACAATTAGACTGTATTAAAACAGGAGACAAACAATTTGATTAACTGACTCGATGTGTTCATTTTAAAAGTATATGTACATTTAGATAGGGACCAAATACACTTGGTCCAGGTTTGACCTTAAACTATACATTTAACAAATAAAACGAATTGGAAGTGACTCTTCTCATGCAATTCCCGCAATTAACGACTACTCTAGAGACTGCTCTATCATTGGTCTAATTGAGAGAATGTAGTATATGTTGCAACTCCCTTTCTCTTTAAACTTTTCATGTATGTCCCTAGAAATTGTAGTGGGTAGACAATAGATTAGCTAAGTTTGCCGTGTCAATTGGCAACGATGTAGTTTAATTTGAGGAACCACCTGCTATTAATCAAGATCTTCTTCTCCAACATTTGATGTAACTTGATTGAGTTCTTAATATATTGTCTCTTAAAAAAAACTGAAACGAGTTGTAAAATCATGCTTGTTGCTCGGATAAGAAACGTTACCAAAACAAAGAAAAGGCCAAATTTTATCATACATTACAACAAAACAAAGGAACCAATAAGACACACCCTTTACATTATAGAAATCCCAGAACCTCAACTCTCGTGGCCGCAATAACATATGTGAGTCAGGTCAGGTCAAGGAATTTTTTGCACTTTTTACAGTTGCACCAGAACCCCTTCCTCGTAGATTATTGAAGTGCGTTACATAAGATTAATATTTGGAAGGAAAGCGAATGAAAAAGTTGTAACTCAGTTTGAGGCCTTGCTTGGAAGTGCTGGTACTTCTTACCGAAAGCACTTTTAAGTGCTTTTAAAAATAAAATAAAAATTTCTGTAAAAGAATTTTCAGCTATTTTAAAAATACTTCCAAACAAACTATAAATTAATTACAATTAGCTAATATAAGTGGCATGGTTTGACCACAATATTACTTATAAAAAAAATTTAAAATACATAAAAATAAGGTGCTTGAGTGATTAAGCAACAGCTAGAAAAAAAAAGTTATAACGAATCCTACGAGAAGCAAAGCGCGCATAAAACACATTGCTTTATCCGACTCCAATCGCCACCGTCAATTCATTTTTCCCGCAAACAACCCCCCTAAAATTAAATTAAAATAAAAATAATATTAATTAATTTACAAGTACAAAACACTCAAATTCTGAAAACGAAAGCAGAGGCCGCCACGTATGCAAATCTGGGGGGACGTCGGTGCCAAATAAGCGAACCAAAAGCCATAATTTAATTAAAAAATAAATAAATAGAGTGAGGAGAGAGAGAGAGGAGAGAGAGAGAGGACAGCTGGGGAAAAAGGGAGGAGAAGGAGAGGAGGAGAGAGAGTTCTTTCGCATCCGAGAATTGTCTTTTGCTTTTTTCCTTTCCCTTGTGCCAAATTCTCCTACCGACTTCCATTTCAATTTTCTCCAGAAAATTCCCCATTTTTTTTCTAGGGAAAATCTCCTAGCGACTTTCAATATTCCCCCCGTTTCTCTCTCCCCGCCCGTCTCTGTTTCTGGATTCGATTCTCTGCGGGTGAAACCTATTGCCTGAGCTTCTCGGATTGCGATGCAGCTTCCAATCTAGGTATCTTTTTTTGCTTTTCCCTCCTCATTTTTTTTCCTGTAAATTTTCGATCTTTTTGTGGGAAATTTACGTAGAGAGCGAGAATGCGTGTGATCCGGACGTGGGTTATCGGCATTGGTGAGGTTTAATGCGTTTTGGGGATTCGGGAGCGTTTAAGAAGGTGTAAATGCGAGAGCTTGATGGTTCGGTTGTTATCAGATAGCTTTAGTGACGGTTTCACTGTTGTCACAGATTCGTATAAGTTTCAGAGAGTTCCTGAGAGATTGATTGAGTTTGCTTGATGGGATTTAATTTTTCAGTTTTTTTGTTAATCACCTGAAGTTAGAGAGATTGGTTTTTGGGAATTCGGCTGCTTTTTTTGTGAGTTATTTTCTGTGTGTGTTAATATTTGTAAAAAAAGATAGTGAAATCGGGGAAAGGTGGCAACTTTGGAGATGATGAGATTGGAATCTGATTGTGGTGAAGGTAGAGAAAAATGGGGTTTTTGTAATTTGATTGGGGAATTAGGTGCTTCAGATCTGTCTGCCATTTGAAAAATTGCGTATTGAATATTAAAAGGGTGTGTTTTGTTGGCCTGCAGATGTTGGAAAGTGACATTTTTTTTGCAAGTTTTAATTGTCAGGAAAATGAGTTAAGAAGTTCAGGGGAGGCTGAATAGTGATAAGGTTCTTTTTATGAGGATATGAAGTTTTGGTGTAGGAAGTCACTTGGTAAAATACCAGCATACAATACAGTTGTTTCTTTTTCTCATTTTTTACCAAATGCCGCAAAGGGAATTTCACAAATATGTACATATGATATATGCATTTACATTTACCTGGGTTACTAATTTTGTGTTCTTTTTTACTTTGTTTTGTGTGCAGTCAAATTATTTAGTCATATTTCACCTTCTGTTGTAGATATAAAGTCGATCAATATCAGTTCTTCTGCTTCAATTTCATTCGAATCCTAAGTCGTTGCTTGTATTTTGACAGAATATGGGACATTCATGCTCAAGAGTTTGCGGTGGATTCGCTTCCTTTCTCTGAAAATTTAGGGCCAAGAGACTGGAAATCTTGCCTCTGCATTGGACTAAGATGTCAGGTATGCTTTCTGGTACACTTGATGAATTTGTTATCTCTGGTTGAAGAAGGGAACATGATGCTTGTTTTATTAGAAAAAACAAAATGCGAAATCGAGATAAAGGTTGCATATTGTGGTACTGATGGTTATGCATGTTACTCTGTTCACTGAAGGCCTTGAAGGTTTTGGAGCTCTTGATGAAATCCGAGAGAGAAGATCAGATTTTGAGAATTCTGAAGAGGAAAGGCGACGCTCAAGAATCTGCAACCTCAAGAAGAAGGCGATAAATGCTTCAAGTAAGTTTACCCATTCTCTTAAAAAAAGAGGAAAAAGGAAAATTGATTACCGGGTTCCAGCAGTTTCCATAGAAGATGTACGGGATGCGAAAGAGGAGAGTGTTGTTCAAGAGTTTCGTCAAAGACTCCTTGACATGGACTTGTTACCAGCAAGGCATGATGACTACCATACTTTGTTGAGGTCAGTCAATATCCCTCCAATGTATCTGTTCATATTATTGACATAGTGGCCAATTCAGTTGACAATTCAGATGTAGTGGATTATAGTAACTTGATCTTATCTTTTTTTGACTCTCGTGTAGATTTTTGAAAGCTAGAGACCTTAACATTGAAAAAACACTCCAGTTATGGGAAGAAATGCTTAAATGGAGAAAAGAATTTGGAACAGACACCATTTTGGAGGTAATGAGGTTATTATTTTATCTGATGATGTAACTATAGATGTATTATCTTTTAGACAAGGGAATTCTTTGGTGTGCTAGGAAAATTTAAGGTCATCGTCTAATTAGGAAATTCGGAAGCACAAATTTAATTAATCTAAGACCTTGAGACGGGATGACATCTTTGGAGATAAGCCATTATTATCTGAGTTGTAATAGTGCTCTAACAGTCGGAATGTTGTTGCGTGTTCGAAGTGCAAACTTTGAATAAAATTTTTCTTTTGTTCATTTAGTTCTAACTCATTCTCAAAATAATCAAATTGAAGGATTTTGAATTTGAAGAGCTTGATGAAGTATTGCAATATTACCCTCAAGGATACCATGGGGTTGATAAAGAAGGCAGACCCGTTTACATCGAGAGACTGGGAAAAGCTCATCCAAGTAGGTTAATGCAAATCACCAGTATAGAGCGATACTTAAAGTACCATGTCCAAGAGTTTGAGAGAGCTCTGCAGGAGAAATTCCCTGCTTGTTCAATTGCGGCAAAGAGGCAGATATGTTCAACAACAACTATACTGGATGTACAAGGCTTGGTATGCTTATATCTTTTCCTCCGCTTTTGGTACTTCCCTTTCCTGCCACTGCTGATTTCCTGATTTTTAACTAGAAAACTAATGTTAATTGAAATACAGGGCATGAAAAATTTCACTAGAACTGCTGCAAATCTCTTGTCTGCCATGTCAAAGATAGACACCAATTACTACCCCGAGGTATCCAAATCACCTGAACAATATTTTGCTTTCATTTATTTTTGGTTTAAAGAATAATATTTTATTTTATTTTATAAAGCCAGTGACCCCACTTAGTGGGATAAGGCTTGGTTGTTGTTGTATTATATAAAGCGCGTCTAAATCTTTGCAATATACAGACGCTACACCGAATGTACATTGTCAATGCTGGTCCTGGATTTAAGAAGATGCTTTGGCCAGCTGCACAGAAATTTCTTGATGTAAAGACTATTGCAAAGATACAGGTAAAGAATACTGCTCTAGGCCCATGGCATCGAATTTTCCTTATTATGCAGCCTTGATTGCTGATAATTATCTTAAACCCAGGTTTTGGATCCCAAATCCTTGTCTAAACTACTGGAAGTCATTGATTCAAGGTATGTTTAGTGTATATATATGTATATACTCTGCTATATTTTCATCGACACTTGGCAGTGGTCGTCAGCTTACTGTTAACATCTCTTTTCAGTCAGTTGCCAGACTTCCTAGGTGGATCCTGTACATGTTCAGCTGAAGGAGGTTGCCTTAGGTCCAATAAAGGTCCATGGAATGACATTGAGATAATGAAGGTTATCATCATTTTACTTTCATAATGAGTAGTATAGTAGTTTCAGGCTTCAGTCTCTTTATTGAAGTGAGTAGCGAAGATTAACCCAGCGTCTCTAATTTGTAGCTTCTGCATGCTGCCGAAGCAACATTTGTAAGGCAAATTTCTAGAGTGTCTGGTGATCAGGAGAAATTTGACTCATATATTCAAATATATCCACTGAAGGTTAGTTCAGACTATCATTTTTAGTACTTGATGTATTACTGTTTCAGAAAAGATGACACATACCTGTCCTTTTATTTTTTAATTTTGTTATCAGGGTAGAACAAGCGATACATCAGTTGTAGAATCAGGGTCAGATATTGACGATCCTTGTTCTTCTCTAGGACGAAGGAGTTCTGCATTTCCTCCTTTGGATGCAGTTGATGAAGAAGTGAGTCTAAGATTAATTTTCTTTATGATTTGTTTGGTTTAAAAATGTACTGCATATGTTGGTGCGTATTGATTAATCTGTCTTGCACACATCAAGGCATCAGATCCAAATGCTTACCACAGCTGTGATGATCTTCCTCTGGTTGAGAAAGCTGGAACAAGTGATCATGGAGTACGACTTCATCAGGATCATGATGTTTCTCTTGAAGCAACATCAAATTCAGAAGGTAACACATTATTATAACCTTATTTCCAGTTATTATTTGCTAAAATCCTTTGTCGACTTCTATAAATCTAAAAAATGTATTACCACTGCTTATGCATTTCGACTATTATTTCCTAAGTTCATGCATCTTTTCAGGTAGTTCAGTTAACCTTAGGTTTGATGCAACTAAGGACAATATTGAGAAGACAGACTTCACTCGTACGGCAAAAAAGCTGATATCTTTCCTAGTCAGACTAATACCATATTCTCATATACTACAATTTGAATTTTGGAGAAAGCAGAACAACATTTACCCATCGAATTTGGTGGAAAGCAACACAAATACTCATTTACCATCCCCTGAAGTTGTGAGTCAACAAGACTATGTCCAGCCATATTTACAGCGTCTTCAGCAACTAGAAAAAGTTTGTGAGGAGCTTAACAACAAGCCCGCTTCGATTCCTTTAGAAAAGGAGCGAATGCTGATGGACTCGTTGGAAAGGATTAAGTCTGTTGAATATGATCTCGAGCAAACAAAAAGGGTATGCTATATTTGAATGCTTTTAGCCATTTGATTTTTGATCTTTCAATTGCACAGATAACAATATTTTCATTTCAATGTTGGCGTTACAGGTGCTGCATGCTGCAGCAGTAAAGCAACTAGAGATTGCTAGGTTGTTGGAGAATCTACAGGAATCTAAATTTCATGTAAGTCTATGTGCAAAAACTTAACTTCCGTGGTTAAATTTATGTGAAAATCAACCGACTTTGATTTTCGGGTTACTAATTAAGCCTTTATTGGGAAAGTCTTATGGAGAGTTTTTATCATCGAAATATGATCAATAAGAAGGTAGAAAAGCATATAGTTATAGGTAGCTACAATCAATGAGCTAATGTTCATTTCGTAGCGTTTCGTTTTGTTGAGCCAAATCTGACATTGGTGAGGCTCTTTTTGATGCAGCGAAAGAGACCGTTTTGTTGAATAGGTAACAACTCATAGCGGGAAAGGCTACACACGCGTGGTTAAAGAATTATGATGCAGAGAAGGCCCCTTCTTTTTATCTTTTTTTTTTTGAAATTGCCTCACAATCAAAAGCTATATGGAGCTGTGTAACCTTCTGCTGCTTTGAGACAAAAAGAAAAGTGCAGAGATAAACAGAAAAATGGATTAATGAAATCTTGTACAATTTTGTACAATTCGGCATAGAGGTTTTTTTTTCCCTTGTTTGGTGGAATTTGAAGGTCTAAACTCCTACACCAGATCCATTGCAATGTATATCATGGAATACTGAAATCACTAGAGTTCCTCCATGTTAATTGTATTCACGGGCAAACGCTGAGCTTGATGAACAAACTAGCCAGCATCATAACAGGGGTTTTTTCTAGGGTGATACGAGCCACACATCCCTTTTTGGCAGTCTCTTCGAATGTATTAAAGAGGATTAAAGAACAAGAATTAACATGAGGCGTGCGGGAGGTAAAAGGTGTGTGAATAGCACCACCTTCTTTTTATTTTCCAAAATTATCATATGCACTGTACAAAAACATGAGCGGAAAATTTGTATATTGAGTGCAGGATGATCTTTTTGGAGTGGTGATAATAGCTCACTTTTTTTGGGTGAAACTGGAAATGATCTATCGATTGATGTTCTAGTTATGAGAAAAAGACCCTCAGGTCTTATAAGCCTATGCAGTATTCCAAAGGTCTCTCTTGAACACCATGGGAAATACCATTTGCATCCTGCCAATTTGATGTTTATGAGAATGTAATGCAACTTTTACTTTGATATGATAAGTCTCGATGTTAAGATGATTAAGATTAGTTCAGATTAGTGGGTTAAGATTAAGACTTGCTCAGAGTTCGATTCCCTTTAACGTACCAAAGAAAAGAAAAACAAGCCTTGGATGTTTGGATGTATCAAAGACTCGTCTTAACCAAGGCTTCAGTGCAAAGGTATGAATTTGAGTACAAAGTATGATTTAGAATGAAGGAATGAGGGAAAAAGATATTTGAGGCTACATACGATTACAAGACATTTAGGTCATGTTTGGTGACAATGATTGAATTGGATTACATTACTTAGGATTGGAGGATTGGAGGATAAGATTACTTGGGACCGGAGAGGTAACTTAGGATAGGAGTACCGGGTTGATTTGTCCCACAATTTTGTAAGGATTACTTGTCCCTTTGATCACCAAATATAGGATTGGATTAGCTAATCCAATCCTATATTACATTTGACTTTGGGTTTCAAAAATATCCGGGACTTAGGGACTTAGACTCGCAAAAGGTTTTCTATATTACATTTGCTTTCTTTTCGGCTAGGGTTTCCTACATTCTCTTGGAACAAAGTCGGTCAGTAGGAAATAGAGACTACTTATTTCCTAATTTCACTTGGATTCGGAGTATGAACTTCCCCTCTATATCTATCATTATGCCTGGCCTCATTAGAGCATAACAACATTCCAAGAAAATTCAGCAAAAACCCTAATACCAAAGACCATGAAGAAGGTTGAGATTCGACCCGTGTGGCAGCACAATTTGGAATCCGAGTTTGCTCTAATTCAGTCCATGATTCGTTACTACCCTTTCCTGTCCATAGACACCGAATTCCCGGGCACAGTTTTCCAGTATTCCGATATCCACACACCATTACCAACCCCGGCGTCCAAGTACAAGCTCATGAAGGCCAACGTGGACAACACCAACATAATCCAGTTAGGTCTAACACTCTCCGATAACAACGGAAACTTGCCCAGTTTCGGCACTAATAGCTGCTACATATGGGAGTTCAACTTCAGGGACTTCGATGTCGATCGTGACCTTCAGAATATAAGTTCGATTCAGTTACTTGAGAAGCAAGGAATCGATTTCTTGGAAAACAAGGAAAAGGGTATTCGTTCTTCCGACTTCTCCTTGCTGTGGCATAAATCTTCGCTGTTCTCCAAGAAGTCCCGGTTGACATGGGTGGCTTTCCATAGCGCTTACGATTTCGGGTACCTGATCAAGATTCTGACTGACAACCGGTTGCCGCAGGACATTAACAGTTTCATGTACATGATGGACATATACTTTGGGAAAAAAGTGTACGACATCAAAAGCATGATTAGGGTTTCTCGAGGGATTTATGGAGGATTAGAGAGAGTGGCTAACAAGCTTGGGGTTGATCGTGTGGCTGGGAAGAGTCATCAGGCTGCTTCTGATAGTTTGCTGACTTGGCAAACGTTTCACAAGCTTACACATGTGTACTACACAAGTATGCTAGGGGAAGACAACTGCAGTTTAGATTTGAGAGATTTAGATTGGTCCCAAAGGGTTTTGTATGGTTTGGAAGTTGAGGCTCATTGATCTAGCTAATTGCAGTACAAGGAATTCAGAATTTTGATTGTTTTCATTTATTTCATTCTTTTGTAATATCTTTGATATGGAATGACGTTGGATTTTTACCCTATTTCGAACTTTCATTTATGCAATTTTTTTTAGATGTGCAAGATCTTGGTCAGGGGCAGAAATAGAAACAATTATTGGTATAAGACGCAATGGTTACCAAAAATCCTTTTCAGAATAGTAATAAATTGATTATGGTGGACCATTATTTTATTTTGTTTTTGACAAACAAGACTATTAGTGAGTTAATTAATTGTTAAAGGAAGAGAATCGGTAGGAATTAGCAGACCATATTATTCTATTAACATAATTAAGTCATTATTTTCTTTGTGGTGACAGCCGGACTTTGGTTGGAAAAGGCTGCTGCTAACGCGCAATTCTATTAAGATAAACGCATATTGGTCGTTTTCGTGAGCAACGTGACATCCAAAACCCCACCAAGTACAAATACAACTATAGAAAAAGGACCACAAATTATTCAAGCATACAAAACTTGCAATTTATTCACATTCTTTAATATGGATAACATTTCAAAGAAAGTGATAGTGTCGATTTCAATTCGAGTGCATATCAATAAGTGCATCAATTTTATGTGTCCAAATAACATTATTGATTTGAATTTTAAATGAATATGTTAAGATGAGAGGTATTGGATTGTACCTAGAATACACATTTTTCATAAAATTTAGATCGATGAGAGATAGAGATTTGAACTTTAGGCATCTTTTAACGTTGAGATATGTCTATTAAAATGTACTCTCTTTTTTTTGAAGCAGTGGGGATGTAACCTTAACCATCTTTTGTAGGAACAAGATAAATTGTAAAATATATCAGTTTTAGATATTCACTTAATTGTAGCAGTATAGTTTTTTGTTGGCCAAAGGATTGGAAATTTGGAAGAGTCTTTTAGTTGAAAATCTCAGTGTGACATGATTATAAACCAGAGATCAATATTTTGACAATAAAAACGACAAAGACAAAAACCACTAGTTAAATGCTAAAAATAATAAAAGAAAAAATGCTTAGTTTTAGCCACGACACATGTACTCTACCCTTTTCATATTTTATAACGATTTTAAATGGCTCAATTTCCTGAAGATTGTCAACGAAACTCACTATTTCGTTGGCCAATCTCTATATTCGTTGTTAAAAAGACCAAAGAGCACATACGACGTTGGCAAAACTAAGGGTCTTTTAAACTCAATTTGACGAAATGAGGTAAGTAGAGCATGAAGGATAAGGACCCGCTGTACTCACTGTTTCTAAATTCTATGGTAAATAAATAAATAACAATGTCTTTTTTTTTTTTTTCCTTCCCAGAAAAAGAATATAGTGAATAAATAAAACAGAGAGAACCTGCAGTCCGAGAAAAACAAAAGAAAGTAGCTCCCCCACTGACAAGAAGGAGAGATCTTTGATCTCTGACTTGGTTTCTCTTTTGTTCTCTCCAAAAACCCAGAAACTATGGTGTTGAATCAGAGCTTCTGCTTCTGCTTTTCCATTGTTTTCCTTTTCCTTTTTCTGGGTCTTCCTGCTTCTTCTTCCTCACCAACTTTCATTTCAGGTACTGCCCGATTTAACATCTGAAGTTCTATGTATGTATACATCTATGTTGCAATTTTGCTGGGTTGTGGTTCAAATAAGCTTAGATTTAGCAAAGCTCTGAACTTTGTGATTTCTTTGTGTGTGGCTGCAGATGGTGTCTTTGAATCTCAGGCTTCTATTGGCCGTAACTTGCTGCAGGCCAAGAAAGGTTTGATTTCCTTCACACCCTTCTCTGAAAAATTTGTTCTTTCTTTGTTGGTATCATATAATTTTCACTCTAGCAATTGAAATGCAGTGCTAAAAGGTGTAGAAGTGATTGTTTCTACTTTTGGAAAATATTGATTTGATTGATTTTTCTTGCTTCAATTTTACTGTGTTGGAGGATGAAAGCGTGTCCAATTTGTGTGTTGTTTGTGAGCTATGATCTGTTAATGGAGGGTGATGGATTGGGCTTGTATCTGATTTGGAATTTTGAGTTTTGGATTTGTTAAGTCCATGTCGAACTTGTTTTCAGAAATTAATTGACGAAAATCAAATCGAAATTTAGTAATTAAATTGGGGAAGTTCATAGAATGATGTATGTTTGTAAATGCTTGGTGGCTCATCATATCTCTGCTTACATAGGATGTGATATATTGATATTTACTTTACTTTGTAACACGCGCATATAGGAAAAAGAAAATAGAGGAACTTTGGAGATGACGCTTTACCGCAGTGGCGGAAAACAATAATGCCTATGCACCCTAGTGCCGGTTCGATCTCCACCCATCCCCTTCCCCTAACATTTAAAAATTTAACTCACTAACACTATTGTTTATAAAATGGAAAGTATAGGAGCTTGAGATCGGGCTCAATTTGAATCCAAGAAATCGATGCATAAAAATTCTGCAGCTTGATTGTGCTGTGTATCCGTTGAAGCCTTTCATACAATTGGATTGCCTATAGTCCGTATGCTAGTTGGAAAATGGTGTTACGTGCCCCTCTCTACTTTTTCCATTGATTTGGGAATTATAGGTAGAAGGAGCTTATGTTTTGTTCCTTTGAGAGACCTTGAAGGCTAGAAGCATGTTTAGGATGGATCATGGGAAGTTGTTGGTTTTGGATTTTCTGATACGAACTTGGAACCTTCTGTCGTCACACCAAATCTCTTTTTGGTTCTGCATCACTTAGAAAATATCTTTTGGTCCCATTTTTCTTTTTGGTAGATCTTAATAGGAGGTAGATAACTTGGTCTGATGAAATTTTGGCTCCTGTTATCTGCAGGTTGCCCAGTGAACTTTGAGTTTTTGAACTACACGGTTATCACAAGCCAATGCAAAGGACCCCGATACCCTGCTAAACAGTGTTGTGGTGCATTCAAGGAATTGGCTTGCCCTTACGCGGATGTGATTAATGACTTGACAAATGAATGCGCTTCAATTATGTTCAGCTACATCAATCTCTACGGAAACTACCCACCAGGACTTTTCGCCAATGAGTGCCACGATGGAAAAGAAGGTCTGATATGCCCTGCATTACCACCATCTGCAGTGGCCAATGATGTAAATGGGGCTTATACCACACACTATCCGTCTCCATTGCTAATGCTCGCTGCCGGCTTCCTAGCGTTGTTTCGGTTACTATAAATTTCCAGACCATTTTCCGGCAATTAGTATATTCTTATGATGTGAGAAATTTGCAATTTTTTCATTCATCTGGTTTTCATCCATGTTTTTCCTTGAGTGCTAGAGCTATAAGATACTTTCCATTTAATTATCAACACTCTGCGGGTGGCATTTGTAAGTTGCAATATTTATAAGTCCTTTTGTGCAATACCTTGACAGCCATAATACAGTGCAGAATCTTTCAATTTCTTGAGCTTTATCTCCTACTTCTTCCCTTGAACGCGTTGAATGATCTGTGTAAAATGAGCTGGATTTTGTAATGTGGGGACCACGCAGATTCAATTATCTTCATATCATCTGTTTGCTTTGGAATTTTGTTTCTGTAGCTCTATATAATTGCATAACTCTATTGTGCATCTGCAACAACCATTAACATTACATCCACTGACCGCGTTTTCGCGCTTTCGGCAGCTCCCATTTCGCTCTCTGCTGCCTTCCATGCTGCTCTCGCTCCTCCGTCTCTTCCCAGTCAGAACAACTTGCCATCCTTCCCCCTGAAAATCGGGGTTAGAATGCCAGCCACTCTGGTTTTGCTTCAAATGTGCAGCAATTTCCAACAAGTTAGACAAGCACATGCTCAGTTGGTTGTATCCGGTCTCTTTGACCGCCCTCTAAACGGCGGGAGGCTTTGCCAGGTCTACTTGACAATCACGCAAATTCACCATGGCTTGTCGATTTTCAATAGAATATCTTATCCTGATGTGTTTGCCTACAGTATCATGAACACGGTTATGAAATCTTTTGGAAGATGTCACAGAAAGATACAGTTGCTTGGGGAGCTATGATTTCTGGTTTTGCCATACATGGCAAAGCTGAGAAATGTTTCGAACTGTTCAATGAAATGGTTGTGAACTGTTCAATGTTATTTCGGTAATATGGGGTGCGTTGCTTGGCAATTGTTGGACACATGGTGACCTGAGGAGAGGGAACCTTGCGTTCAAGCACTCGACAGAGCTGGAACCAATGTCTGGTGAAATGAGGATTTACCGCTGCGACTGAGGTTTGGAGACAGACTAGTAAAATATTCGATTCATTCATCATTGTGACATACAAGATAGCTGTATATATTCAAACTTTATTGAAAGATTTTGTACATGGTAGAATTCTTACATAATACGGGACGATCACAGTTATAAACATAGATAATCATACAATGATAAATGTATTCCAGTATCAGCATGTTCCTCTCTCTGCTCTCTGTGGGAGGATGTTATCAGAAGGTTACTTACCCACAGTGTCTGCATAAGCTCGATTCTGGACTTGTGCCGGAACTGGTTCATGTGTCATGCCCGCGCTCATGCACCAAGGACCCGGCCGCTCGATCAGCTGCATGGCGAAAGGTCGATATGATCGGATAATGTTGAAAAAGTGTATGGAAAACTTGCAACATGAAAGTTGTATATGGATTACATGCCATGTTTTTGGCACATTCTAGACATTTTGATTTAAATAACATTAAATTCTTGATGTTGTTTGAAACTGAAAGTACCTGGAGCTTCAGAGCGTCGTATCATCTATATCGAGGCGAGGAATGTGGGATATTTTGGGCCAGTATCGTCCTTTTCCAGGTTGACATCTCTCTTTTAGTAAAGGACA
>JAOTRO020000012.1:2907662-2918837 GCA_028566515.2 Pyracantha coccinea | reverse complement strand
ATATCACGTGTTGTCACAACTATCTTACTTCCTAATGCTCCAACACGAAAGGGGGACTGCAATTTTATCCACAAATCATAGACACACGTGTTCCAAACATCGTCTAGAACAATTAGAAACTTTTTTCTTGCTAGCTCATTCCTCAAACTTTCTTGAACCTGGCTGAATTCCTTGAACTCCTTTGCAAGACCAGATGTGGCGGCCTCAAGAATTGCCTTTGTCACTCTTTCAAGGTTGAAGTCATCCGACACAGATACCCATACTTTTAGGTCAAACTCTTTCATCGCGTCATCATCATAAACATGTCTTGCAAGTGTTGTCTTTCCCACTCCAGGCATACCGACAATGGCAACTACATGAAAGTTAACAGCACGGGGTGCTTCTTTCAACAAGAAGTTAATAATCTTCGTCTTGTCTGTATCCCTTCCAATCACAGGTCCTTCTGGTAAATGGGAACTTGGTGGCACGTGCCATGCCTTAGCAGATGGCGTCCCCTCATTTAAACCAAGTTGGTTTTTCTTTTCCAATATCTCATGTAACCGATCAGTAATCTTCTTTATTTCTGAGCTCAAGTTACAGTTAAATTTAACATCAGAAAACAATCCCCATACCTTGCTTGTGGTAGCCCCATGTTTCTCCTTTATTTGGCGTCGCAACATCTCGGTTGAAAACTTGTCCAATATGTCTTCCACATCATAAGCCAAGTCTCTGAGACCATCCAACCACAATTTTACTCCTTTGCTCGTCAATTGCTTCTCCTCCGCATCATTCAGCACTGCTCGAATGGTAGACAACATTGAATTCCATTTCTCCAGCTCTTTGCCAACGCCAAGTAGGCGTCTAAAGTAGCTCAGCGTCTCTCGAGATGCTAATCTTTCAAGTAACACTTGAAGTAATCCAGAGATAAAGACCTCTCCCAGTGACATAGCTTATAAGAACTTCTTCAGGATAGTGTATATTAATAGCTTCTTCAGGAGAAAGGAAGGTATCAAGATTGAAAGAGTGAAGTGAAGCAACCAATCCAAGAACAAGAGCAAACGTTACGGGGAAGCTTGAGCAACGTCAACCGTCGAACTGCAAAAAGTGAAAATCGTTAAGAAAAAGTTACAGAAATTCTAGTTTTGTTGTCTCACCGAATTTTCTCAAAGCTTTTAGTATTTACTGAATAAAAAATTATGATTTATGTCCTAGTTACAAGCTCAGAGATATGTCCTGAGCATAGTAATCGAATTGGTCTCGGGATTGTTTTGAGTCAGATGTGCTTTTGTTTTTGCACATAAATTTGTAACACTTTTTTTCTTCAAAAATAAGAGCCAGCCATATCCATACCAACTTCCATTGAAATCCATTCCTCACTACTGATTCAATACAAGATGATGGTTTATGCAAATATGATTCGTTATACATAGAGTTAGGATTAGGGGAGAACCATGTTTTGAAACACACTTTGTAAAGCCTGTTAGGATTTTGCTCGTCAGCTTAGAGTCCTATTTTGTTTAGAATTGTATTAGAAAAGCCAAAGATGCACAAATGATTGTTTTACAAAGGTTAGTAAAGGATCAAGTTTTCTTGTACAATTAGATTAGGAATCCTAAAAGCAGAAACGGGATACAAATGCAAGTGTGCTTTCCTATTTCAAACAGATTAAGAGACTTAATCGGAAGATAGGCATGCAATCAACACCCTGTACTTACAAATAGGGTGGGACCACAAGCAGAAAAACTGAGACAAACAAGAGAAGAGAGGGAATGAGATTAGTTCTATGGTTTGCAAAAGTATTGTATACTCTATTATTAATTAAACAAGCCGTGATTTCTCTATCTATAAAAATCACAACTAGACGTAGATAAAAGTTCAGCTGAACCAGTATAAATATTGTGTGTTTCTAGTTGTTCTCTATTTGCTAAGTTTAGTCTACTGTCTAATACATCAAAGAATATAATCTAGAGGGGAGCTGAAATTTTACAATTGGTATCAAGAGCTTGGGTCAAGGTGTTCTGCGATGGCAATAGGAATGAAGGTAACAGGCTTAGGAAGCTTAAGGCCTGTGTTAAAACATTTTGATGGCAAGGATGACTTCACGGATTGGCACAAAATGATGAAGAATGTATTGATACCTCATGATTTGGATGATGTACTCCTTGGTGAGAAGCCTACGACCATGACAGAACTGACGTGGACCAATATTCTCAAGAAGGCCAGGATTTCCATCGAGATTCGTCTCACGAAATCAGTCAGGTCCTACGTTATAGAAAAGATGACTATTAAGGAAGAATAGGACAAGTTGGAGAAGGTTTATATGGGCAAAACCGTGTCAAATAAACTGTTTCACAAGACTGAACTATTCGGTCTTTGTCTGGAAGAAGGCGGTGATGTTGAAGATCATGTATGCAGGTTCCAGAATTTGCTTAGCAAATTTTCAAAAGGTCGTAGAAACTTACAAAGACGATGATATAGTTATCAACTTGCTAAGCCTCTACCCTCGTCTTTGAAGCACTTTTGAACAACTCTAATATTTGAAAGGGAGTCGTTGTAGATTGAGGACGTAATTCAAGCACTTAGTATCTCCAAATGAGATGTCAAAACATCAAAATGATATTTGATGGTTTATATGGCAATTTGACATTTTGTACAATATTTAGCTCTACCAGATATGTTAAATAGTAATGTCATTTAATAAAAAGAATTATCTTTTTGTGAGGTCGAATAATTGAGACAACCAATCAAATAGTTAAAAAACACAACATTTATTATATATTATATTAATCTATTAAAAAATTATGTAATAAATTCAATTGACTCAGCACTACATCTGAAATTGAAAGCTCGGTTAGAGAAAGTTTGCTGCTATTTTTTACTGTTATATGTCTACGCGAAAGTTTTGACATCTCCTTTGGAGATGCTCTAAGCCCATAGGTCATAGGGATTTGGACTAAGCTTTAATTTAATTTAATTTTTTTTCCTTTTTATGAAAGGTTGTATCAATTCCCCCATAAACGTGTAGATCGTATCAACTATCAAATTCCCAATGGATTTAGGACCAAAGAATACAAATGGACCAAAGAATCCAGCACAAAGAGTAAACAGAGAAAAGCAAATAAAAACAAGGACAAAATACTGATACATATTCATATTAAGGACATGTAGATTTGGATGAGGAGTAAAAAGACAATACAATTAAGGCAAAATTCACACGAGACTTTTTGTTCTTGAAGATGGAGAAACGCATGCTCTGCTGCAGTAGAGTGATGACTTATTAAAGAGAGCTTAAAGAATGTTTAAAGACAATTTGGGCATTGGGCATACAAGAATAGGGGTAGTTTATTTCAATATAGGAGGAGAGCATGTTATGGATTGTGACTGCTTCTAAAAGAGTTAAAAGCGTTTTGGGACAATAAAAAAATCCTCAATGACGAGCCTTTGGCTGCTTTTGGAAGAAGAGTTAAAAAGTGTTTTTGGGTCATAGAAGTGTTTTTTGAAGAAACACATGATAGATGCTTCTTCAAGAAGCACTTCCAAGTACTTTTTCAATAAGCAGTTGGATTTTTTTTTATATAAATTCAACTTTAAAGTCTCTAATAAACGCACTTCTAGCAAATTGCGTTTATAATTGACTCCTATACAACCATTTCCAACTTCTTTATGTTGTTGAAACCCCCATTTCAAGTGCTTCCTATATTCAACTAACGTATCTCCAATTTTTGTCAAACAAAATGTTTTCACTTGTATAATAATTAATAAGCACTAATTATGCCAAAAGAACATCCAATGAGCCCGTAAAAGTGGTTGAAACAGGACTTTTCATTACCATATAAGTCAATCGATTTTTGGATATTTTCCAACAGTAAAAAAAGAAATGCAACTCACAGCCTAAATATTATCCATGCAAATTTGAATAAGCAAGAATTCATCAATATTATTTCAAATTGTAAATTATATGAAATGAAATAGATTACCCATGGCAAAAAAGCACTTACATGGTATGGAAGTAGAGAGACGAGAGATGGCTCGCTAACAAATCCGGACTGAAATTGAAGAATAACTTGCACCTTCTTTTGCTTTATATCATGGCAATTTTCTACTTCCTTTCCTTGCAGTCTACGGAATCCCTTTCCACCATATTACTCCATCTGTTTGTATTGTATTAACAGCTTCTTCAGGAGAAAGGAAGGTATCGAGATTGAAAGACTGAAGTGAAGCAACCAATCCAAGAACAAGTAAACAAATGTTACGGGGCAGCTTGAGCAATGTCAACCGTCGAACTGCAAAAAGTGAAACTCGTTAAGAGAAATTTCTCGTTTCTCTGAATTTTCTCAAAGCTTTCAGTATTTACTGAATCGAACATTATGGTTTATGTCACAGCCACAAGCTCAGAGACATGTCCTGAGCATGGTTTGTGGGATTATAATCACATGATGGAAATGTAAATTTTCCTGATATAGATTCATATTGAGGACATGCAGATTTAGATGAGGAGTAAAAAGACGATACCTTTAAAGGAAAATTCACACGAGACTTGTTGTTCTTGAAGATGGAGAAACACCTGCTCCGCTGCAGTAGAAAGTAATGAAAGAGTGCTTAAAGAATGTTTAAAGACAGTTTGGGCATTTGGCATATAAGAATTGGTTAAGCACTCTTATCAAAGTGCTTTCGGTTATTTCAAAAGCACTTTCAAATAAGCCCTTGGATTTTTCATAGTAAAAAACTTACATGGAATGAAAGTAGGGAAGTAGAGAGATGAGAGATGGCTCGCTATCAAATCCGGACTGAAAATTGAAGGAAGAATAACTTGCACTTTCTTTTGGTTTATATCATAACGATTTCAAGTTCCTTTATTTGCAGTCGACGAAATCCGTTTCCACCATGCTACTCCATCCATTCATTCTTTCTTCGAACTTGATTTTGGTATACATTCTTACTTCAGGTACAAATGAAAGCATATCCTTAGGCCTTCCCTAGTAGTTTTTATGTGCTTGCGTTCAATTCCCGTTACATTGTTCACATAACGGTGTGAGTTTAACAGTTTTAGTAATAATATTTTATAAGAACCGAACTCGTGAAACTCGCACGTTAAAACTCAACAGTTGAAACCACTCTGTTGGACTTGTATTTTTCAGCCTGCCGTGTTAGTTTGATTCCAACTTTAACCATCACAACGAACAAAGTGTTATTTCTTCTTTAAATCTTTTAAAGGGACATGTTCTCTTGCAGAATGTGTTGGGAAACAAAAAATTATTCGTGTTATCGTACAACGAAATTAAACAGATTTTTACCTTACCGTGTGGTCCAGATAAAACATTCCATTCCTTCAACGTGAAATATGAACTTGCTTTATTTATAAAAGTTATCGTAAGATTATAGTTACAAATAAATAATTCCAATTTCGACATGTTCTTGAAAAGAAACTCTCTGCTCGAATCACATACACGCTCCGGCAGTGCTCCAATACAAACCAGATTATTTTTCACCACATAAGCTTGATTTTGGACTTCTGTCGGAACTGCTTCTTTGTCATGCACCAAGGGCCGGGGAAGGTGCTCAGCTGCATTATTTCCAGGTAAATTACAGCAAGCAAAACGTGAAACTCTGACGTAAAACTCTAAAAGTGTATGGATGACTTGCAATATGAAGGTTGTAAAGCAATGGTTATACATAGTCAAAGAAATCTATATGTTCTTCAAATACCCTCTTTTTTTTAAAGATGTTTTGCAATGTCAACATATGTTCGAGTTGCAAGTCATGACACTTTGATACAGATAGTGACAGAGCTTACATTGCTGATCATCTTGGCCCCAAACCATGCTGTATCTGCACCATATGGAGGGGGAACGACTGTTATTCCATTAGACACAGATGGAGGGAGAAGTCCGTGTAATTCCTTCTCTAACCTTCCTGAAAAGAAAAAAAATTATTGACAGAGAAAGATGATAAACTTTGTAGGCCCAGAAGATTAGTAGGATTCCCAATTCATAATCCATTATTTATAAAATAAGACACGGAAAATTTACTTGTAATTGAATGATACCTGCGAGTCCGGGTAAACATGCAGTGCCTCCTGACAAAACTACTGTCTTGAACCAAGCATCATCTCCTGTTAGTTCTGCCGAATGGCAATGTTCCATGCAAAGAGCAACTGCCTGGTGCAAACCCATAGTACGCCTATATGAAATATGACATTATAAGTTCCAAACAAAATTTCCCATTGAAATTCTGTATTCCGAATAATCTAACTTGTAAAATTTGGAGAGAACATGATTAGCAATTTTACAAGACATGATCGAGATCAGACCTGAACCAACCATAGGCATCGATTTGTTGAACACAGCACAGAGTCGATACTTGTTTAGGAAATGGGTGCTAGAGAATTTACTGGTTCTCAAAATGGGGAAAGGGAGACCAGGAGAGAAAAACAGAGAGCAATAAATCTAAAATTTTTGGAGTGGTGCTTACACTCCTGCAAGCTTTGGCTGGAATAAGATCTCTCCTGTTTGAAACCGCTCTTTTGAAATAGTAAACCAGCCTTGTCCACCAGCTCCAAATGATGCTTGTGTATTTTTTGATAGCTCAGCTTCATAATCCTCAGCAACATAACATAGTTTCTGAATAGAAGTCAACCAATAAGACGGGAAATTGAAAATTCTTTCTTTAGTGATTTATCATACTAGCAAATACGCATCTTTTTTAAGTTTCCACAATCCAATCCTTCAACCAGTAAAGCATAGGGCAAACTGAACCTCTTACCCCAGGATGTCGAGCTCACTTGGTAACTTCCTATTTATCATTCCACCAATAAATTTCCAAACAACTATGACATGAGAAGAAAGAACAAAAGCTAGAACTAGAAAAAGCCCTCTTTAAACAAACTGTGGCGTTCTACTGGTCACATTAACACACGGATAGCATTCTATAACGATAAAAATCCAAGCTATACCTCTTTCACAGTCCGAACAGTGTACAGTGAGTCAAAATTGATATTGTTCTGCTGCAATAGCTCCCTAAGGAACCCTGTAAGCTTCAGTGCTCCCAATCCCATAACCTCCACACCCACCTTGCACATAACTTTACCATTTAAAACTGTAAAAACAATAGTAACACATAAGTAAAAAAACTTCAACTGTCCAAGCAACCAAAAATGAGCAAGAAAAAAAAATTACAACACAATAGTAAAAGAGAAACTATGCACATTCCCTACGAAAGCATCAAGTATGACCAGAGATCTTTTCAGTAGTTAATAAATCTAAATCACAAGGAAGATGAAACGTAGAATGGCTTACTTGGAACAATAGAAGTGACCTGGAAACCAATGTTTACAACAATCCCTGAAGTTCGTCTTGCTGCATACAAAGCTAAAGTTGCCTGCAGTTTCAATAGCAGACAATGAATACTGGACCTAGACTCAATTAACCCATTTATACACTGAGAGATGCAGTTCCAGATGACATGACAACTTTGCACAATTGCAACGCCATTGGTCCGTTCTTCCCTATGGTTTATGGGCAACATATGAATTATTATGTAGGGGATGGGGAACAGTTTACCTGATTAATGGCACAGACAGCAGGGACATTCATGTCAAAAAGTACTTTGTATATGGCTTCTTTGAGCTGCCGTCTCGATGCTTTAGCAGATTCAGTATCTAGAATAAAAATAAGAAAAAAAAATAGCACATTAGGTGGATGAAGACAATACTTTGTAAAGGATAACAAGACAAAGAGAATTGTGTAACTAATCCAAATTATAACTCTAGGGCAGCAACTCACCATCATAATGGCAGATTGGTATAGACAAAACCACGGGCTGCGAAGATGGTTTCACCTGCATCCTAAGAAGAAACAATCACATATCAGCTATACCTGCTATCAAAGATTCAGTGGAATCCAGTGAGCTAGCATGCCACATGTTAACGAAGGCAGTGCAGTTTATTCTATACTTTTAAACTGAAAAGCGGAAAAGTATCTCAAATGTGCTCACTTGTATTTAAGTAATTGAACATGCAGATTGAATAAAGAAATCTATGCAATTAACTAAGAGACAGAGGATTGCATCAAGAAGAATGGCTACAAGCTTCTTTAACTATGAAGTTGCTTGACTAATAATAATGAAAACTAAAATGTAGGACACACCTGCTATAAATAGTCACAAAAAAATGGCGGAGTCTAGAGTGCATCGGTGACTCAACATTACCAAATTCCTGCGAGTCAGATCACTTCAGAACATTGTAGTGATATAGACATAGCAAGAAAAAAGTATGGAATCAAAAGTGACAGGTATATTGAAACAATCTAACAATCATGTGGAATGGAAGGTATATGCAAAAGAACTTCTTGACTGTGAGCTGAAATAAACATCTCACCAAAAAGGTTGCTGACCGGCCTGTTGGACATGCGTATTTGCTCCAGCCAAACTTGCAATAGCCAGAGCCCCCTTCCCAAGAAATGTAAAGATAAAATGAGGGAACGGTTTATGTTGGAGCTACATAAACTCAAAGGTTTGCTAACAAAACAAAATCATAACTCTACTCATATTATTACAGATGGTAGATAATAGTGATACTAAAACATTGAATACCTATTGTTAGTCTTGTTAAACATAAATACTGTTACTCCGTACGGAGGCTAGAGACACTCACCGTCAATGATAACAGAACCAGGAACTTGAACTCGTTGACCATAAATACCCATGTAGGACAACTGGGGACTCTCACCCGACAATGTTCTTCAACAAAAACAATATTTGAATAAGCTCGGCCATAAAACTCAAAACACAATTCAATGCACAGCACCAAGCAGCATATACATTATTTTGGCATCAAAGAACAAATTCACCAGACAAGTCCATGGTTTCCTCACCAAAACAATGGCGTAACGTTTTCTCCAAGATACTAACACTCAATTCCAATTATCACAACGAACAGATACAACCAATTAAAATCCCATTCACAACTCTTGACATTTTTATGTTTGACCACTTGAAAATCACACCTTTGCACAACTTTGCCAAAAATAAAAATTTCTGTCAGTAATAATTCCACTCTTTACTACCACTGATAATAATTTAAATAAAAAAATCATTTAATCGATAAATATAGACTTTAGAACTTATGAACTGAGCTGCCGCCAAGTCTTGAACTTTCCCGGTAAAAAATAAAATAAAATAAAATTTCACAGTAAACTCTCAATCTTTTAACACTAATTTGCATTCAAATTATTTATATATAACTGATAACAAAGACGTTAAATTTGAAATTTGATTCCCAAAGTGGGATTTTTCAGCTGAGAACATAAAATTTTTAAAAAAAATCGAAAATTGACAAGTGGGAAATGCTTGAAACTGAACATACTGAAGTGGGTATCCGAATCTCAAATGGGTTTCCGAGAAAGCAAAGGATTCCCAGTAATTCTCCTCCTCCAGCTTTTGATTCTTTAGAAAGAAAATCCACAGCTCGTTCTCGGAGACGACGCACCGCCACGCTCTGCACACGACGCTCAATTTTACGGCTTCCTTGGGCCCCACCAGTCTCGCGATTTGCATCAGTAGGTCTGTCGGCACTCGATCGAACGCCCCGAAACCCGCCGTTTCCGACGGAGAGCTGGAAGAAGAAGAAGACGACGACGTTGACTCTGAACTCGAAACCGTGCGGCGTGACACCAACTCCCACGCTTTTCTGATCAACGTCGTCATGGTCTTCTTCGGCCCACGGCTATTAGCTTCTTTCTTCTCAATTTTTGCTGCGGTCGGGAAAATTGGCCGAGAAAATTTTAGTTTCCATGGAAACAAATGGAAGCTGGGAGTTTTCTGGATTGGTTGGTACGTGCTTGGGGAAACTGAGAAGGCAAAATTGATGACGTGGGAGCTTTCCCTGCCAACGACCAACGGCCAACTCCGAAGCTCATACTCAAAATTTTCCAAGTTCGAATTACACAACTTAAATCAATACCGTTCGTATTATTGACCGTTTTATAAAGATTATATCTGTGAAAATTGAATTAAAAATAAAGTTGTTGGGTCAATTTATTGAAGGAAGTACATAGACAGTTCATAGTATTTATATCAATTTTGTTCATCTATTTTTATATTGTTCGATGATTAAATGATCTTAGTTTTAATTAATTTTATTCATATGCGATCTTTATAGAGTGATTTATAATATGAACGGTTCAATCATAAACACGAAGTTCTGTGAATTAACAAGTGAAAACAAATAGTTTTGAGTATGAACTCATAACCATCTTTTGTGTAGCCAAGTATTATTATTTGTTTTAACAAATAGTGATGAAAAGCAATGATGTGTACAGATCTTGAGACATGTTTGGTTCACCCCAATCTACTCCTCTAACAAGTAACAATTTCTCATTGACCCTATCGTTTGTCACATAATTATTCTATTTGAACTAATGGATAGATTTGAAAAGAAAAGAAAAAATCTAATCGTTTATATCAAAATATGCATTCTAATTTTTATCTGGTTTTTTGAAAAATGTTTGAATTCAAAAAGTTTTAGGATTCGAATTGGACCATTGATTGGCTGGAGCATAAAAAAGTCCAGTCAGAAGCTCAGTCGTGTGAATGCATCAAGCCAAATTTCGTTTCTTCCTCAACTCAATCCTCAACCATCCCAAAAAATTAAGTGGTTTTTCGTAAAGGAGAACCAACAGAAATTTTTCTTAGAACTGCAATTGTTAACAAAGTTTACCACACGTCTATAATTAACTTTTTCACTATACGATACATTAAAAGTGTCAATCAGTGCAGAGACCGAAAAAATTTGGTAAAAAACGAACAATGTACCCACACTAGTATAAAAAGTGACTTTGGTATAACAAAAATGTTGCTCATTTGTGATCGACAAGTCACGAATTCGAATCATGGAAACAGTCTATTTGCAAAACAAAAATAATGCTGGGTACAATAGACGTCTCCCCTAATTCTCCTTAAACAAATAAATAGTCTTGTTGGCTTGAAGTCGCCCTAATCTGTATTCAATACAATCCACAAAATTCATCAATACAATACTACAACAAAGTCGACGGTAGATTATCCTGAGACCAAGGTTTAAAATATCGATGATATCGGAAATATCGGTAGTCCAAAAACACGGAAATTTCAATGGAAATATCGGGATATTATCGATATCGATAAAAATTGAATAAAAACCACGGAAATTGTAAGAAAAAC
>JAOTRO020000012.1:2829385-2845533 GCA_028566515.2 Pyracantha coccinea | reverse complement strand
AAATTTCTGTTCGAATCCTTTTTCTTATAGATCGGAAGAATATATACATGCTTGGTGAAAAGGAAAAAAAAGAGAGAAGGTAGCATATCATATGGTGTCATTTATTGAATTATATGAACCCACTTAAAGTCGTACATGGCCACATGCACGCTCTTTAAATCTTACAAGTTATGTGGTACATGAAATAATTTAGATTTGAGTAATGCGTAGGTACTAGGTAGAGAGTACTATATATAGACAAATAATTCATGACATAATATCGATCGAACGATAACTCTAGATATGCAATGAGTATTTAGTAGTCTAATCCTCTAATCCAAGTAGACAGGGTTCTCAAACAAGTAAACGAATAAACTCCACCGATGCCTTCTAAGCGACGAGAACCAATTCGCGCGTATTGGTATCCGTCTCGATAACAAAAGATTTTAGATGTTATTGTTGTAGATCAAGATGGATTACGGTACAAGAACTCATAAAAACAGAAGTACATTGCCGGCCCAGCGACATAGACTTTGTTTCCCCGCACAGACATCGATGGAAAATTTTTAGAAGTACAAAATGTATAAACACGTGATAAAAAATGTTCAGAATGTGAGAGAGGGTACTAATTGAAGATAAGAATTACATGTAATTTAGTCATCTAAGCTAATCTTTATTTCTTTTTTTTTTTTTTAAGAAGAATTAATCCCTACTTTAAGGTTAGACAAATTTATGGCATGTTTAATATTCGGAATGGAGAAATCATGAATTGTCAGTGGTAGGGAAGATAGAAAATGAGCATAGATAAGTTTCCCTTCTAATTAATCTAATTTGTGGGTTTCAGGTGTTGGGTTACAAATTGTATACATGTTCGTGTTAGTAACGGTAGTAATGGAAGTCCGAAATTCGAATATACTTTCAGTGTGCATTCCATGAAAGTAAATATGCGTAAATTTCTTTTGAAAAATATTGTTACATATGTTTCGATGATATACTTAATCGTAGTACTTAGTGACATACATTATACATGCAGTCACCCATATTTTTATAAATAAAATCCACCTACATATGTGTCTAGATAATATACTTAATCATGATACTAAGAGTCTGAACATCTTCCACATGGGCTATATATATATATATATAAAAGAAAGAGGACAGATTAATACTATTTCAGATTTTATAATTGTTACAGACTGGTGTAGCCCAACCAAGTAAAAGTACTTGGGAATGAAGAGTAAAAAGAATTCAGATGTTATCTGGATCTCGCAGTTCGGATTTAACGATTAAAAAATTTAAATCGTTCAAAGTAAAGAGAGAGCCAAAACTTTGATTTGTGCAAAATGAACTAGTGAGATGGACCTAATAAGGATCATAAGATTTAGAATAAATGGTCTGTATTTTTCAGTCGGTTGATTCTGCATTTTGAGATCCTTTCCGAATCTCGATTTGAGTAAAAAAACTTGTAATTTCTACATTTATCCCATCCGTTCCAATCATCGAATCCCATTTGAGGAAAGGAATTTTATCTTCTTGGAGCAGGGAAGAGATACAATCGATGTTTGGAAAAATTGTGAGATAAAAAACGATTCTATGTTTTTCTTTTTATAAAAAAAAAAAAAAAATCTACTCTCCGGATACTTTGTGAACGAGAAAAACTTAAGTGTAAATGTGATTTTTTTTTTAATTAATCACTATTTATTAAAAACTTTAGTACATGCAACGATACACTATATACTTAATATGCCACCAACTTTATGCTCCATTTACATTGCATGTATGTTTTTTTTTTAGTTGCATGTAAGTTTTTTCTGATCAAAAATCCATTTAGGTGAGAAAGTTTTCTACAATTTCACTCAATGATTTTACTGAGTTCTCAGTAAGTCAGTTGGACTGGTCTTTGGTCCAATTTCCCATGCAAATGTATTCAAACTGCGTCGGATGACTTCACACATAGAGCAAAAAACCTGCATTCCCAAATATATATAGGCTAGTAAAATATACATTACTATATAGTTATATATTTATTTATTTATCAAAATTGAACCCATATGGACACGAACCCTGCTGTACAAAACAAGGTTCTGAGTTAGGTTCCACTCCCAAAGTCCTTTTCTCCAAAGTGCTTTCTGACCAACCTTTGGCTTCTGTGAACCAAGTGAGAGAGATCAAGATGTACAGCACGTAAAAACAAAAAGAAATTGGCAAACCCCAATACAAATTATTGTTTGATTATTCAGTACCATAACAGTAACAATATTATACAAAATACCCCTCTTCTGCAAACTTCTTTTTAAGCCATTAGGAGCAATATTTAATGTTCAAAAAACCTCACAGATCCAACCCATACATTACCAATTAGATTCCCCCATCCATCTCTGTCCAGTGTCCAGCTTGTTCATTGAGAGAGAGAGAGAGGGAGAGGGAAGAGAAAATTTCAAGAGATGGGTTTCTGAGAAGTTGCAGGGGAGTAGGGTCTTCAAATTTTGAATATTATGAATCCAACCAAGGTAAAAAATTTCATTTATCTTTTATAATATTCTGAATGAAATGCTTGATTTGATTTAAGTGCATGAAGAAAGAGAAACCCATGATTGTTTTAACCAGTGACTGAACAATCATTGATTCTTGACATGGATTTTCTTCTTCTCTATTGGTCAAATCTGCAGCATAAAAACAAAGTTCTTCTGTCTAGCTCTGAACCGACCCCCCATAAGATTGGTCCACACTATGGCAAGTGACATACATCAACAACAGAAGAAAGATTTCAAGATTTCTCCTGTTTGGGTTCTTTTTTTTACTGTTGCATCCATCTGTTGCCATCTGAGAAGAAAGCTGTGAAATTTCTGACCAAAAAAATGATGCTTCTGAGGACCTGAGAAAATGCACGATGTTCTTCAAAGTACAGTTTAGTGAAAAGAAGCGATAATACGAAGGGAAGTGATTGCCGCACCCCCGAGATGAGATCTAGCGAAGATTTGAACTTGGCAATGGTGAAAGAAAACCCAACACCAAAATCTGCTGAGGCCCCTCAGAAATCTCCTCTGGACACCATGGTTTCCAGTGGCCTCACCATCAAAACAGCTTCTTCAGCAGCAGCTACAGGTAAGGAAATTACTACTCTGCCCTCGCCCTACAGTTCCCCTTCCTTAATCTCCCCACCCTCCTCAGCATTTGTTTCGGCTCTCCAGTCGCCTTACATTTCCCCCAGAGCCTCAGCCCCCAATCCCCAGGAAACCCAGCAGACACAGCAGACCTCAAACCCAGCAACTACCCTGTCCTCACCTTACAGAGGTCCACAGTCGGATGACATACCCAGCAGCTCCTACACTCCGCCGTCGGACCAGTACGAGTACTCCGACGACGTCTCCGACCCATTAAAGCACAAGTTTGATAATGCCCCTCCCCGCATTTCCTTCTCCTTTCCGGTCCCTCGGATTTCGTTTGCCAAATGCGGCGGGGCAGGCGGCCCTGTTTCCCCTGCTTCCTCCGCCACCAAGCTGCGGAGCTGCGACGTGTACATCGGATTCCACGGCCAAAATCCCAACTTGGTGAGGTTCTGCAAGTGGGTGAAGTCGGAGCTTGAGCTCCAAGGCATCGCATGCTTTGTGGCGGACAGAGCCAAGTATTCGGACTCGCAGAGCCAAGAGATTGCCGACAGAGTTATCTGCTCAGTCACCTATGGAGTTGTGGTGGTTACGAGCTCGAGCTTCTTGAACCATTTGAGCATGGAGGAGGTAAGGTTTTTTGCCCAGAAGAAGAATCTTTTTCCCATTTTTTTCGACACCAGTCCTGAAGAAGTTTCGGGGATTTTGAACTACAATTCGGTTGAGAAAGAGTGCAGGGAGGCGGTTGATGGGATAATGAAGTGTAATGAGTATAAGTTGGAGGCCAATGACGGGAACTGGAGGAGCATTGTGTCGAAAGCGGCCGGAGTTTTGAGGGGGAAGCTCGGGAGGCAGAGCGTTTCACAGCAAACGGATGTGGAGGGAGTTGATGAGCTGCCTTTTTCGAGGAATAGGTTTTTTGTTGGGAGAGAGAAGGAGATTGCAGAGATTGAAACCGCATTTTTTGGTTCTTCAGGGGATTTATTGGAGCAGGAATGCTCGGTGGTTAAAGGCGAAGCGAGCGGCCAATCGGAAGGGTTAGCTGATGAGGAGAGTGAAGTTGTTACTACTAGAGGGAGGTACATTAATTTGGAGGTGGGAAAATGCAAGGAGCCTAACTTGGAGGCTTGGATTGAACCACCAGTTGTGGGGCGGAATTCGTTCAAGAGGTCGAAGTTCAAGAGAGCGAAAAGTGGGAGTTACAAGGGCTTGGGGAGTAGTGTGATCTGCATAAATGGGGTTCCCGGGATTGGCAAGACGGAACTTGTGTTGGAATTCGCTTACAGGTATTCCCAGAGGTACAAGATGGTGTTGTGGATAGGTGGGGAAGCTAGGTATTTTAGGCAGAACATATTGAATCTGTCTCAGAAGTTGGGGTTGGATGTGAGTGCTGATGCTGAGAAGGATAGAGGAAGGATTCGAAGCTTTGAGGAGCAGGAATTCGAAGCGTTTAAGAGGGTGAAGAGGGAGTTGTTTAGGGACATGCCTTACTTGATCGTGATCGATAATCTTGAGACTGAGAAGGAGTGGTGGGAAGGGAAGGATTTACATGACTTGATCCCAAGGAACACAGGAGGGTCTCATGTGATCATTACAACTAGGTTGTCGAAAGTAATGAATTTTGATGCAATGCAGCTTCCGCCCTTGCCTGCGTCAGACGCAATGGTTTTGATTAGAGGAAGGAAAAAGAAAGAGTACCCGGCTAGGGAGTTGGAATTTCTGACGAAGTTCGATGAGAAGTTAGGAAGGTTGAGTTTTGGTTTGTGGCTGATTGGATCGCTGCTTTCGGAACTAGCCATTGCGCCTTCTGCTCTCTTCGAAGCTATCAGCCAAGTTCAGCTTGATGAGGGCTCTCCTTGCCCTTTCATAAGCATCACTGAAGAGCAGTACTACAAAAACAACATTTTCCTAATGAAAGTCATAGCTTCTTGCTTCGCCGTCTTGCAACAATCTAATGGGAGAATCAATCATCTTGCGTTAAGAATGCTTCTTGTTGGTGCCTGGTTTGCTCCAACACCGATTTCCTTGACCCTTCTGACTACTGCGGCTAACAATATGCCCACCACAAAAAGCCGGCTAAGGAAGTGGACTAATTGCAGAAGTGGCTGCTCTGGTTGCTTTGGACCGCAAGCATGGAAGAGTAGCGAAGAAGATTCAGCACTGCTTCTTGTTAAATTGGGATTAGCGCGAGCGGCGAAAAAACCATTCGGATGCTGGATCCAATTCCATCCCATTACTCAAGTATACACAAAGAGAAAAGAAGGTTTGGTAGCTGCCAAGGCAGCAATTCAAGGCATAAGAAAAATTGGCAATCCATTGGTGAACCTAGACCATCTTTGGGCTACCGCATTCCTTGTTTTCGGTTTCAAATCCGAACCTCCCCTCGTCCAGCTAAAGGCGATCGACATGGTTTTATATATCAAGAAAACCGCCCTCCCTCTCGCAATCAGAGCATTCACAACCTTCTCCAGATGCAACTCGGCACTGGAGCTTCTAAAGGTGTGTACTAACGTACTTGAAGAAGTAGAGAAGTCGTTTGTATCCCAAATCCAAGACTGGTGCCACGGCTCTCTGTGCTGGAAGAACAAGCTGCAAAGCAACCAGAGGGTGGATGAATACGTGTGGCAAGATGTGACGCTGTTGAAGGCGACATTGCTGGAGACGAGGGCAAAGTTGCTGCTTAGAGGTGGGCATTTCGACAACGGTGAAGAGCTGTGCAGGACTTGTATCAGCATCAGAACAGTGATGCTAGGGCATAACCATGCTCACACATTGGCAGCTCAAGAAACTTTGGCAAAGTTAGTAAGGATGAGAAGCAAAATATAAATCTCTGTTGCTTTGGAAACAAGCAAGCCTTTGTTCTATGAGGAACTCAGTTTTGTTAACACTTGTAATCAAATCTTAGTTTAGTTTGTAATATCAGCAATTTAGAAGACCTTATAATTTCCTGTTAGAGAATAAGAGCACTGAAAATTTTCATTTAGTTATCTGTTTTTTTCTTCGGTTTTTTATCACCGAAATTTCATTTTGATACAAGCGATATTCTATTTTAACTAATCAAACCACTAGAATTAAAAAACAAAAATCTAGTGTGCACATGTCGTCATGATAGAATACATTTGCATACAAGAGAATACATTTGCTCTAACCAATGTAACGTTTGGAAGCACTAAAATCAAAGGGTCCCATGTTGATAGATAAAGCAATAAAAGGTTTGCCTGGTGTTAAGTGACATGGTCCATAGCATGTAATCAATATTTATGTGTTTTATGGTTAGAGGGACAAGGACCTTTCTTCTATCACTTTCAACATATTGCATACAAATTTATCTGAAATTTAGTACAACTTAATCAAAGTAATATGAGAAACGCTAATGAGATTTTCTTAAAAGTGAGACATTCTATGGATTTTCTGTTACCTATGTTTTGGGACAATGTTTTATAATGTTGACATGAGAATTGACGTTAAACTGTGAGGAGACAAAGAGTCTATGAGAATTTCACTTTGAGATAATCTCTTTAGTACTTAATTTTTGAGTGCAAGCAAACAAATTTGGATTTGGTTAAACAATTAGTTAGAGCAGTGTTTCTGCTACTTTTCATCAGAGTTCGAATTCTCTCCTCGTAAGTTAGAGTAAAACTATAAGAAATTCATAGCATTGGATTGGTGACACAAGTGAACATGAAATCAACGTCTTCGTTCCATCAAAAATGGAATCCACAAATCAATGTTACAAGGGGGAAAACTCCATTTTCAATTACATTTTTACACACCTAAATCAATCCACCACAATCCAAAAAGAAAAAAAATTCAAAAGAAAACCGAAAAAATTCAAAAAAAAGAAAAAAAAAGAAAAAAAAAAGAAAACGACAAGCATTTGATTGTCGTTTGTTTGGAGTCACACAAAACAACAAAATTACACAACAAACCCACATTAAATATAAATAATTGAATTATTAGACTGATGAAGATGTGGGCCCAATCAATCCCTGAGAAGCAGCTTCCGTCTCGTTGAGAAACAAGCCTTCTGTGTTCCTAAGCAGCCCGTGGACCGCACACAATAGAAGCCCAACTCCAAGGCCCAATGCAACACTCCCAAGCCCACCGCTGGCCCAAGCAACCAAAACAGAAACAACCACCAGGCCCGCCATCACGGCCCAATTGCTGACGTGGTGGCCCCACACCTCAAGTGGGTCCTCCCTAAAAACATAGATCACCAGCCACAACCCCACGACTGCCGCCGTCGCCAGAAGCCATCCCGGGCTCCCGATGAGGGATAGCACCCCGCAGGATCCGATCAATAACAAGTAGTTGACCCGGAAGTGGTTGGCGTTGGTCTGGATCCGGGTCAGGGCGGAGGATAAGGAGTCGGGTCGGGAGATCGAGGAGGCGAATTCGGACCATGGACGGCGGCGGGAAACGGCGTCGTTGAGGTTTTTGATGGATCGGGTGATGGCGTCGGAGCCCGAGACCGAAATGGGTATGCTGGTATAGGTTGTTGCTGTGCCGGACTGCGACGGCGACATTTTTTGGAGCGGGGGTTTGAATGTTTGGTTCGTTAACCTACCCTTCAACTCTGTGAAGTCTGTGAGGGTGTGACAGTCTGTGAGTTTGATTGGTTGGTGAGTGGGGCTGTGAAGGACAGACAGGGAAGTGCATGAAAGGTGAAGATTTGGGTTCGTTAGTGGAGTTTCCATACGTTGTTGTGAAATGGTAAAAAATGTTTGTGTACGTTGTGACATTTTACAATTATTATTGTCTGGTTGTAAGTAAGAGCTCGTCGGGAAGTGCTTTTAAACTCGCTTCAAGTGTTACTGAGGAAAATGTTTTTGTAACTAATTTTTAGTAAAATGTGAGTAAATCTTGAAAAAATACTTAAATACTTATTGAAATAAGTACATAATTGATGTTTTTTGCAGAAAACACTTCAATTACTTTTTAGATACCAAAAATATTTTATCTAAAAGCATTTCAATAATTTTAAAAGCATTTCAAAGCGAACCGTTTCTCTTCGGTTAAATATTTACCATATTGAGTTCCTCAAGTGAAAGAGAAAAAATTGTGTTTCTTCTTTGGATAAACTCAAATTTTGGGGGGTGGGGGTCGTACTACAATGAGATGTTACCAATTTAAGTGTTGTAATAAGCATAAACTCTAAGGTTGGCATTTCGTGAACCTATGATATAGTATTAATAAAAAGATATGTGTGTTATAACATGAGTAAATTGATAACATTACGTGATAATGTGTCTCTCACACTGAATAATTTCTCAATTAATTGAACCGAAATGATCATTCTAATCTGCAAGCTAAGACACAATGAACTTTTATGTCAAGTGATCAAGAACATTTAACTTTACATTTGTTGTCTAAGTTCGATTTCTCCCATCCCACCATCACTCCAAAGAAATCCTACAAGCTAAAACTATAACTCAAATTCAATCAAGATAAAACTTAACATAAGTGAATATAAATCACTTCAATATGTACAATATTAATTACTAACGTAAACTGGAAGTTAAAGAATGCTAAAGCAGATTTTAGTTGAATTTAGACGCGTTTAACTCTTGAACATGCAGAGAGTTTAATCCAAACTTGCTAAGGTTGCCAATTTGTCAATGAGTTCAGACTCAACTCGTGATCCCTCTCGAAGGTGTCAATACCATATGGGGTTCAAATTTCAGCTTCACGTCTATTTTTGGAGTTTGGATCGTTTTCGGACTTTGTTGTCCAAAATTTAAGAATCAGGAAATCTGAACTTTTGATTTGTGCGTAAGAGAGATCGAAATCTTTAATTCGTGAGTATGGCTAACGAAATGAGATAATGGAATCGTTGGGTTTGATTTGAGTTGTCCCTTTGCAATTTAGTGTTCAAATTAATTAATTATCATCATTGTGCTTTTACTTTTGTGCTTGTTCATACGTACACAGAAATTCCACTTCCACTAAGACGTGCAAAGCCAACTTTTTCAACCCAAACTCAATGCATTGTAACAGTATGTGTGTGGGGGAATGTCTTTTATAACGAAACAATTAATTAAAATCACTACTTATAGTTTAATTGGCTATGCATAACTAATCAAGAGTGATTGTGATTGGTTATGGAATAGATATTTTATATTTTCTGGGTAATGAAACTGTTTTTTGAAAAGACACTCATTGGATGCTTCTTCAAGAATTACTTTTAAATCCTCTACACACAATACTTATAGTTTTAATAAAAACTACATATCAATATAATTATAATGAAATCAATATAATTATAATGAAATTACTTCTAGTAAAAGTGTTTGAGTATAAATCTTAATTCGTACAAAAATAATCTTTGTATGGACACTAAATGAGGTACATTAAAGAAGTTGGTCATACGATCTTTTCGTAAATAAAGCTATCCCGAACAACCAATCATGTTTTTTCTTAAATCTTCAATGCATAGATAAAAACGAGTTTACTTTCTCTTTAGGCAAACGACTAACTTTTTCGTCAAGCATAAAATTTAAAAACATATGCATACATGCAATCACCCACAAACTAGATGTATTAGAATTAATTTTGAACCCACGTGACCAACTTCGTAAAGTATAAAATGTTAAAAAGAAAAACGCCCTAAAATAAAACTTTGGATACGTGATTCACTTACAAACTATTGGAATCGAATTTTAAAAAGAAAAATTTTCATTTCCAACTTACTTGTTTCAAACTTGCTTGTAAAGTTTGAAACTTTAAATACATACAGATCATTTAAAACTCTGAAATTTTAAGAACTGTTTGACAAAACGTTAAACGAACAAGCCGTTACAAACTAAATATTTGAATCAAGTTTTGATTTATGAACAGGATTAAGCAAAGATAGGAGGATCATAATAATGTTATTACTATTATAATATGAAAGAGAGAGAGAGAGAGATTATCCAACTCAAGTATTTCACCCCTTTCTCCCCTTCTCTCTCTCTGTCACACTAAGTCTTAAAGGGTACTCAATACCTCTCTCCCTCTCTCTAAGTTTTTCAACGTTCAAGTAATGCTCCTTTTGAGAAGGCTTAATAAGTATAAAGTGACAAGAAGAAAGATAAAGAATGGCCCACAACCCACAATTTAAACAAGCAGAGCCATTGTCTTTGTATGGAGCGTGTAATGGGGAGTTGTCCAGCTTTCACCATGCAAAATTCACACACCCCACGTTCCATCCCTTTGCCTTCCTTAAAATAATAGTTTTAGCTTATGTTGCATGACACGAATACACAATAACGGTGATATTCTATATTTATAATATAATGATAGGTAAAAATTTGTTTTTGCAGAAAGTTGTTGGATTATTAATATATAACACCGCGATAAAACTATACTCGTATAAGTTGCTTTCCTCGTCTATTTACGTCAGCATCTTAGTCAGCATCTATATGCTATAATGCGAATCCAACGGCCATTTATTGTGTTTCATCTTGTCGTTTATATGTACCTTCAAATTGACCATGCAATGCACCTCCCTCTCTCTCTCTCTCTGTCTCTCTCTCTCTCTCTCTCTCTCTCTCTAACGGCTACATTTCGTGGTAAGCCAAACTTCCCTGCATGCTCATGAATTCCTGAACAAGCAAAGGTAATATAGTACCATATACAATTTTGCTACATACCATGCAAAATGAAGCTATAGCTAGAGGAGAAGAGAAAGCAAAAAACGAAAAATAAGTAATGACCGAAAACCTACGTAGAATTAACCTAATTATATTGAATATATGGGGTTTCATCCGTCACTATTTCCTGTGCATTTCACTTGTGTACTCCTCAGACCACACTACAAATACATATAAATAATGTAAATTTGGTTGGTTAGAAAATACATTGTCTTGGCAAAATCTAATGGTGGAGCCTCTCATTTATCTGTAAAAGAAACACATACAATATTAACATTAACCCAAAGACGAAGACGAGCATATATACATATACATATATATATATATATGTATAATCAAGTGTAAGAAGGATGATCAATTTTGATTGCGGTACATTTATGCAAGTTAGTTTTTCATCATGAAATTTTGAACCGTTCATTGCATAGTTATTCTGCGATCAAAGGTAATTTATGAAACTTTCACCTCGACCACCATTTCATTTGCAACCATGCATTCAGAAGCTCTCATGTTCATGGAAAGATTAATTAGCATTACCATAACTTTTAATAAGCATCAACATTTTTTCGTCCAGCCAGAAAAAAATGAGAGGGATGTTCAATTCCAGTTTTATGTATAACTTAGATGTATGTTTGTACATATTTTCTTGAAAATAATGATGAATCAACGTAGACAATAAAGAACCTCTTGCCCTCCAAGCAATTGAGTTTGATCCATGTCTGAAGTACTCGAATGCGTACTAACTTACGGATGTGCAGATGAATCGGGATGAACCAGAAATAATCGATTTTCAAGACAAGAACATGGTGCTGTAATCCACATTTGATCAAGGAGAGGCCAAACACAAGGAAATTAAGTACCTCTAACAAAATTCTATAAGAAAGATGAAAAAAAGGGACATAAACGCTTTACTTATACTGATGCTCGAAAATATTCACTTTCGAGCCAAGCTTTTATGTCAACCGTATATTATTCATGGATTTTCCTTAAAAACAGTCTATTCTCTGGGTAGCTAAAAGCATGTCTAAGCAGAAACTTGAAAAAAATTTGCATGATTTCGAACCAACATTTGGTAGAGTAACAGCATCAGTATGTAGACCGCACGCCATTTCTCCTCATTCAAACGCGACATGTTTTTCTATGACAAGCTCGGAGAATTGTACAGTGTAGATCTCAGATGCCCTCTTGGCGAAGGTGCAGCAAGAAAAGGAGCCCGCTGCAGCACACCCGAGCCTTCTGAAGTAGTACAACTCCACTTAACAGGACTACTATTATTGGCTACCCTGGAGGGAACTGCATGCAAGGTGGTGTTGTACAAAACTGGTGATCCACAAAGTAAAGAAGGTTCCTGAGACTCATAACGAGAGAAAGGATTATTCACACGCTTTGAGTTATAACTGGGTGCCGCTGGAAGTGGACTGCTGGAACAAACTACTTGGCTTTCCCTCAACCCTTCTGAGTACTTTGCAACACTGCAGGTCAAATCAGCTTCACTTTCCGGAATATCATCAATGATGATAATTTCTTTACTGGCACTGAAAGCAGAATGTCCATTCTTGCATTGGCGGTCAGGAGGGTTCATAATTCTCTCCATATGAAACGCGGGTGCTCCTCCAATGGGTTTGCTTATATACCTGTTCTGTAGCATTGGAAAATTATGATCGCCTTTATACTCATGAGGTTCCATGGATGCCACAAAACTGCCATCTGTATGATGCTTTGGAAACAAGCTTGCAGGTCCTCGTGCAACCACTTGTGGTGTCCTCGGATTGCTATAGCTTCTAAAACTGTTGAAGTGCGCTGCACTTGCGTCAAAACATTCCCCCGCTTTGTTATGTTGAAAGGAATGATAGAACTGATTCTGAAGATTGCCAGGAACAACTCCTGAGAATGTTGGAAACTGTGAAGTTATCTGATTAGTTTGCACATGTGGTTGAGCCTGCACCGGTGGAACTGATGTATCTTCCTCTTTGTTGACCACCATCAAATTCTTTCCCATTAGCCTGAGTATCGAATTAGAAGCAGATGGACTAAAAGAATCACACTCACTGTGACCTGACAACTTCCCCTTGCCATCTGGAGAACCCTTCGAAGGATGGTGACCGGAAGATGACTTGGCGACAGGGAAAACTGCCTGTTCAGATCTCGATTTTGTACAACCACTCAGAAAGAACGAGTCTGTCGTGTCAGACCCCGACTCCAAATTGTTAGTTCTTGTGTTTGGATTGCCACCCATTTGCTTTCCCATGGCAGGCAGTGCCATTGCTCGCCGCATTAATAGTGGTGATTCTTGATAATTTAAAGCCACACCCTGAGAAGTTCTCTCCTTTCGTTGACAACAGCAAGGCTGATCGTTACTTTTGAAGCTGATGGGTCCCCTCTCGAGAGATATCTTGTTGACCTTAAAGTTTTCTCTATCAAAAGAAAGTCTTTCAGCTGCTGTACCAGTTATCTGTTGGGCTGCAGTGGCATTAATTTCTTCAGAAGTACCACTAACTGCACGCGATAGGCCCGGCCTGATCTTGTCCTGAGCAGATTGAGGTCCTATGGATGATGACGGTTCAGAATGCTTCAGGTCAAATTTTGTCCCTCTGGAATTAGAGATGGTTGATGTTGTAGAAACAGGTGAATCTGATGAATCCCCATCAATAAAATCAAGCTGATCTTGAGATGATTGAACTCGGCTCGTGGTTAGTGACGAATTCCCTTGAAAATCATCCGACCCCATATCCCTAGGGCTCGGCAAAAACGATCCTGGTGGCCCTGGGATAAGTATTGGATCAACCTCAGGAAAATAGCTTCCTTGGCCATCATCAGAGTCCATTTCCTCCGTGCTATGAACATTCTGCCCGAGTGTGCCATCTTCCAGTCCATCACCACAAAACATCTCTTGCTCATTACTAATGCTTGGAACAGTTGGACTTGTTACTGCTTCGGTTTCACAGAAACCTATTAGGGCAGGCTTTTCAGTAACCATGTCACCATCATGGATTTGATCTTCCCTCTCAGAACCTCCCAGGCCATCAACTTTTTCCAAATATTCATCACGAACGGTAACAGAAGTATCCATCTTTTCCCTCTCATCATGTCCACAAAACTCGGGTGCAAATTGAGAACCTTCCAAGGCCATGGGTTCATTCCTTCTAGACCTACTTAAGGAACCTCTACATCTTCTCCCCTGCAACACAGTGCTTCTGGATACTGATACTTCATCGCTACAATCTTTTCGAAACCGCTTTCCAGCAAAATTATGCATGAAATCATACTGTTGATCAGCCTCAGGATCCCAGGCAGCAACCTCTTTATCTATTTCTTCCCTTTGCCCTTGATTCTTTGCAGCTGAGCAATTCATAGCGACACCGGGACTGGATTCAGTCAATGATACCCGCCTGCCAATAGCCAACACATTTTTCTTTGGCGGGAGGGATTTCCTGGCATTTGATCTGGGGGCATCACGACTCTTAGATAGTTTTTTGCTAGCGCGAGGGGCACAATCAAAATTTTCAGCGAGATCCGCAGCAGAACCAATTGTATTGTTGCTCAACACAGGTGCAAAGTTCACATCAGAGTATGTACGGTTTAGCGTGCAACTATTACGCGAAAAAGTTGTGTCTTTGCTAAACTGATGCTGGCTTTGCTCACCAGGAAAGGGGCTTCCTGCTCTCTTTCTCCAAGGAGAGCAGTCACTCTTCTCAGTAGCTTGAGCTTCATCACATGCATTCTCTGTGCTCCCACTTTTTTCAGGAGAAGAAATTGGATTTCCAGACAAATTCATTACCTTTCTACCACAGTTTCCCTCCACACGACAGTTATCTAAAAATGTTTGATCACTCTCAACCAAAAAGTCCTGAGACACATGCTTCTTGTTCAACTTCTTTACAACACCAGTGCGTTTGGAGCAAGCCCATCCTCTTAAAGCTCCAGCATTACAGGAATTGGGCTGCTCTTCCATTTGCTGTCCTTCCTCGGAATTTTCTTTCTCTCCACATGTTTCTTGACCCCCATGAATCTGTTTAAAAACAATTTCACCGCATGTTAATTTTGAAAAACCACCAGATTTGCAACAAAGCGGATTATTAACCTTATAATTCAATGGAAAAAGCAGTGTTAGCACCAACGAAAGCATTGGGATTCAAGCATATTGAGAGCTTCTTTATTCGTTTTCCTTTTATTGCATCGAAGCACATGTTGTTTATAAGGTGGTGAGACCTATGCTGAAAGCAAGTAAATACAGAAAGCAAGAGTGGCGTACCTGGGAAGAATGAGCCCTAGGAGAGATAAAATCTTTGCTTTGAGGAGCAAGTTTAAGGTACTTGTGATGTTTAGATGCATGGCGCTTTTGCTTTTTCGCTGAAAGGAATTTGCTTCCTTTACCGGGTTTCAAAGGTTTTCTTGGTCGAAGATGCTCTACCGCTTTAGGCACTGATGGAGATGGTGCATCATCAAACTTCGATAAAATCCTAACTTTCGTGCCATTGGCGTCTACATAGACTGGACCGACATCAATATCATCAGGATGGACTGAGGATACTCTTTGCCTTTTCTCTTCAACCGGCACCTCAGACTTCTTATCCCGAGTAGGAAAGCTTGAAACGCTCGTGGCCCAGCTCGAACCATTTCTTCTATCGAGATCTTCTAACGTGCAATGCTGGGCAGTAGTATATATATCCACCATCAATTTGGTCTTCCTCGGCTTAATTCTGTACCTTGTAACCGGTTTTGAATCCACAGTCCACTTGGGAGTTGCCTCCCCAGAAAGGCACTGATCAATATGAGCATTCAAGGTGGTATTAGAAGATGATGAGAAGGTTTTGCAAACAGGGCAAGTTTTTGAAGTCATTGTTTCTGAAATGGTAGTAGCATTCGATGCAATATCTTCGGTTGAGCTTCTCTCTGAATGGCTACTGAATTTCACCACCAGTCTGCACTTCTTACCCGAGGGTCGCGTCGTGCTTGCGGTCTTGTTAACAACAACAACGGGAGGACCTGCAGCTTCAAGTACTTCAACTGATGCAGCTTCCAAGGAAGTATCAATTTCTAACGGCAACCTTGACGGCCTGTTCGTAGGAACTGACTCTTCTATTTCAGATTGAGAAACACTCGTAAGTGTGGATGGAAAATCATTTTCTCCTTCAGACCTGCATGAAGTGGTTGTTGTAGTCTCTGTGCAAGTTTCTGTTAGCTTTTCCTTCGGCTTGGTATCGTTTGACGAAGACTTTAATACTGCATGATCATCTTGCCCGGAAGATTCTGAAACATCAAGATTGCTTTTCTTTTCACTTTCAACCGTACATCTCTTAATGGGTTGGTTTCTTACTGCATCAAGATTCTGAAATGGCGGCAACAGATCCTTCACGCCATGTTTCAAGCAAAGTTGCAAATTCTTCTGAGAAAAAGGCCAGTTGGTCTCGATATTATTGCTCCGGGAAGTAAA
>JAOTRO020000012.1:2814803-2829285 GCA_028566515.2 Pyracantha coccinea | reverse complement strand
AAAACCACTTTTTTACCTTTAGCTGACACTATTCACTATACCTTCAAAAATGACTTTTCATTAAAAGAGAAGTTTTTAGGAACTTTTCATTAGTTTTCCTTAAAAACAATGACTTTAACGACTTTAACTTTTGTTGTTGTGAAAGAAAACAAAAGTGTTCAGTTCTCTCACATATGGGCATTATTTTACATAACACGAGTACACGATAATTGTGATATTTTATATTAATAATGTATTCATATGTGTAAGTTTATCTCTGCATAACGTTGTTTATATTATTAACACAAAACATCACAACAACAGTATACTCATGTAAGTTACCCTCTTCGTCAATTTACTTCAGCACCTTATAAAGCGAAGTACCACCACGTACTGCATTATTAAGCATCTATGATATAATGCGAATCCAACGGCCATTTTTTTTGTGTTTCATCTTGTCGTTTATATGTACCTTAAATTGACCATGCAATGCACCTTTCTCTCTCTAACGGCTACATTTCGTGGTAAACGTCCATGCATGCTCATGAATTCATGAACAAGCAAAGTCAATATATAGTACCACATTTCGTGGTAAACGCCCATGCATGCTCATGAATTCATGAACAAGCAAAGTCAATATATAGTACCATATATGTACATATTTATAAATATAACATATATATATATATTTGTTACGTACCATAGAAAATGAACTTAAGATAAAACAACAAGCGAAGAGTAAGTAGTGACTGAAAACCTGCATAGAATTACCCTAATTCTATTGAATGGGGTCTCATTCGTCACTGTTGCGTGTGCATTCAACTCGTGTATTTCTCAGACCCCACTACAAATACATATAAATATGTAATCTGGCTAGGTAGAAGATACGTTGTTTTGGCCGAATCCAATGGTGGAGCATCTCTTTTATCAGTAAAAGAAACACATACAATATTAAATTAATCAAAGATGAAGGAGAAGAACATATATATATATATGTATGTATATATATGTGTATATATATGTATATATATATGTATGTATATATGTCATGTGTGTAAGAAGGATGATCAATTTTGACTGTATTACATTTTTGCATGTTGATTTTCATTGTGAAATTTTGAACAGTTGATTGCATAGTTGTTCTGCGATCAAAGGTGATTTGGTGTATGCAAAGTTTATCTTGACCACCATTTCATTTGCAACCATGCATTCCAAAGCTCTTCTGTTCATAGAAAGATTAATTGACGTTACCAGGACTTTGAATAAGCATCAACATTTTTACTTCCAGACCAGAAAAAAATGAGAGAAATATTCAATTCCAGTTTTATATATAACTTAGCTATATGTTTATATAAATTTTCTTAAAAATAATGAGGAATCAACGTAGACTATAAAGAATCTCCTGCCCTCCAAGCAAATGAATTTGATCCATCTTTGAAGCAGTCGAATGCGTAATAATTAACGGAACTGCAGATGAATCGGGATTCGGGATTCGCAATGAACCGGGAAAAAAATCGATTTTCAAGACTAGAACATGGTGCTGTAATTCACATTTGATCAAGGAGAGGCCAAACGCACAAGGAAATTAAGTACCTCTAACAAAATTCTATAAGAAAGAAGAAAAAGGGACAGAAAATACATAAACACTTGACTTGTACCGATAATCGACAATATGCACTTTCGAGCCAAGCTTTTATGTCAACTGTAAAACACTGTCTTTTCTCTGGGTAGCTTAAAGCATGCCCTAAGCAGAAACCTGGAAAAAAATTGCATCATTTCGAATCAACATTTGGTAGAGTAACAGCGTAAGCATGTGAGGGCTCCATCTTTGATCAACCGCACGCCATTTCTTTGCCATGGACTTAAGTTTCCGGAAATAAGTAATCTACGAGCTACGACCAGTACAAGTTTGATTAATGCAAAACCTTGTGCTCATCATTCAAACGCGACATGTGTTGCTATGACAAGCTCGGAGAGTACAGTGTAGCTCTCAGATGTCCTCTTGGAGATGGTGCTGCAAGAAAAGGAGCCCGCTGCAGCACACCCGAGGCTTCTGAAGTAGTACAGCTCCATTTAACAGGACTACTATTAGTGGCTAGCCTGGAGGGAACTGCATGCAAGGTGGTGTTGTACAAAACTGGTGATCCACAACGTAAGGAAGGTTCCTGTGACTCGTAATGAGAGAGAGGATTCTTCACACGCCTTGAGTTATAACTGGGAGCCGCTTGTACTGGAATGCTGGAACAAACTACTTGGCTTTCCGTCAACCCTTCTGAGTACTTTGCAACATTGCAGGCCAAATCAGCTTCACTTTCCGGAACATCATCAATGATGATAATTTCTTTACTGCCACTGAAAGCAGAATGTCCATTCTTGCGTTGGCGGTCAGGAGGGTTCATAATTCTCTCCATATGAAATGCAGGTGCTCCTCCAATGGATTTGCTTATAGACAGTGGCATTGGAAAATTACAATCGCCTGTATGCTCATGAGGCTCCATGGATGACACAAAACTGCCATCTGTACGATGTTTTGGAAACAAGATTGGAGGTCCTTGTGCAACCACTTGTGGTGTCCTCGGATTGCTATAGCTTCTAAAACATTCCCCCACCTTGTTATGTGGATCTTGACCTAAGATTACGGAACCATGAGGGAAATTATGTTGAAAGGAATGGTAGAACTGATTCTGAAGATTGCCAGGAACAACTCCTGAGAATGTCGGAAACTGTGAAGTTAGTTGGTTAGTTTGCGCATGTGGTTGAGCTTGCACCGGTGGAGCTGATGTATCTTCCTCTTTGTTGGCCACCATCAAATTCTTTCCCATTAGCCTGAGTATCGAATTAGAAGCGGATGGACTAACAGAATCGCAATCACCGTGACTGGTAAACTTCCCTTTGCCATCTGGAGAACTCTTCGAAGGATGGTGACCGGAAGATGACTTGGTGACAGGGAAAACTGCCTGTTCAGATCTCGATGTTGTACAACCGCTCAGAAAGAACGAGCCTGTCATTTCAGACCCCGACTCCAAAGTGTTAGTTCTTGTGTTTGGATTGCCACCCATTTGCTTTCCCATGGCAGGCACTGCCATTGCTCGCCGCATTAATAGTGGTGATTCTTGATAATTTAAAGCCACACCCTGAGAAGTTCTATCCTTCCGTTGACAACAGCAAGGCTGATCGTTACTTTTGAAGCTGATAGGTCCCCTCTCGAGAGATATCTTGTTGATCGTAAGGTTTTCTCTATCATAAGAAAGTCTGTCAGCTGCTGTTCTAGTTATCTGTTGAGCAACAGTGGCATTAATTTCTTCAGAAGTGCCACTAACTGCACGCGATAGGCCCGGCCCGATCTTGTCTTGAGCGGATTGAGATCCTATGGATGATAAGGGTTCAGAATACTTCGGATCAAATTTTGTCCCTCTGGAATCAGAGATGGTTGATGTTGTAGAAACAGGTGAATCTGATGAATCCCCATCAATGAAATCAAGTTGATCTTGAGATGATTGAACTCGGCTTGTAGTTAGTGACGAATTCCCTTGAAAATCATCTGACCCCATATCCCTAGGACTTGGCAAAAACGATCCTGGTGGCCCTGGGATAAGTATTGGATCAACCTCAGGAAAATAGCTTCCCTGGCCATCTTGAGCGTCCATTCCCTCCGTGCTATGAACATTCTGCCCAAGTGTGCCATCTTGCAGTTCATCACCATAAAACTCATTACTAATGCTTGGATCAGTTGGACTTGTTACTGCTTTGGTTTCACATAAACCAATTAGGGAAGGCTTTTCAGTTATCATGTCACGATCATGGATTTGATCCTCTCTCTCAGCAACTCCCAGGCCATCAACTTTTTCCAGATATTCATCACGAACAGTACCAGAAGTATCCATCTTTTCCCTCTCATCGTTTCCATAAAACTCAGGTGCAAATTGAGAACTTTCCAAGGCCATGGGTTCATTCCTTCTAGAGCTACTTAAGGAACCTCTACCTTTTCTCCTTTGCAACACAGTGCTTCTGGATAGCAAAACTTCATCGCTACTATCTTTTCTAAACCGCTTTCCAGCAAAATTATGCATGAAATCATGCTGTTGATCAGCCTCAGGATCCCGGGCAGCAACCTCATTATCTGCTTCTTCCCCTTGCCCTTGATTCTTAGCAGCTGAGCAATTCTTAGCGACGCTGGGACTGGATTCAGTCAAAGATACCCGACTGCCAATAGCCAACACATTTTTCTTTGGTGGGAGGAATTTCCTAGCATTTGATCTGGGGGCATCATGGCTCTTAGATAGTTTTTTGCTAGCACGAGGGGGACTATCAAAATTTTTGGTGAGATCAGCAGCAGAACCAATTGTATTGTTGCTCAACACAGGTGCAAAGTTCCCGTCAGAGTAAGTACGGTTTAGCATGCAACTATTGGGTGAAAAAGTTCTGTCCTGGCTAAACTGATGCTGGCTTTGCTCACCAGGAAAGGGGCTTCCTGCTCTCGTTCTCCACGGAGAGCAGTCGCTTTTCTCACTGGCTTGAGCGTCATCACATGCATTCTCTGTGCTCCCACTTTTTTCAGGAGAAGAAATTGGATTTCCAGACAAATTCATTACCTTTCTACCACGGATTCCCTCCACACAACAGTTATCTAAACATGTTTGATCACTCTCAACCAAAACATTCAGAGACACATGCTTCTTGTTCAACTTCTTTACAACACCAGTGCGTTTGGAAGAAGCCCATCCTCTTAAAGCTCCGGGATTACAGGAATTGAGCTGCTTTTCCATTTGCTGTCCTTCAACGGAATTTTCTTTCGCTCCACAGGTTTCTTGACCCCCATGAATCTGTTTAACACAATTTCACGCATGTTAATTTTGAAAAACCACCACAATTGCAACAAAGATTATAATTAACCTTTTAATTCAATGGAAAAAGCAATGCTAGCACCAACAAAGTCCAAGGAAACGCATTGAGATTCAAGCATATTGAGAGCATATAAATATAATTGTCATTAAAAAATATAGCAATGTCTTTTTTCTTTATCCGTTTTCCTTTTATTACATCGAAGCGCATGCTGTCAATAAGGTGGTGAGACTTATGCCGAAAGTAACTACAGAAAGCAAGAGCGGCGTACCTGAGAAGAATGAGCCTTGGGAGAGAGAAAATCTTTGCTTTGAGGAGCAAGCTTAAGGTACTTGTGATGTTTAGATGCATGGCGCTTTTGCTTTTTTGCTGAAAGGAATTTTCTTCCTTTACCAGGTTTCAAAGGTTTTCTTGGTCGAAGATGCTCTACTGCTTTGGGCACTAATGGCGATGGTGCATCATCAAACTTCGATAAAATCCTAACTTTCGTGCCATTGGAGTCTACATAGACTGGACCGACATCAATATCATCGGGATGGACTGAAGATACTTTTTTCCTTTTCTCTTCAACCGGCATCTCAGACTTCTCCTTATCCTGAGTAGGAAAGCTTGAAAAGCTCGTGGCCCAGCTCGAACCATTTCTTCTATCGAGATCTTCTAATGTGCAATGCTGGGCAGTAGTATATATATCCACCATCAATTTGGTCTTCCTCGGCTTAATTCTGTACCTTGTAATCGGTTTTGAATCCACAGTCCACTTGGGAGTTGCCTCCCCGGAAAGGCACTGATCAATATGAGCATTCAAGGTGGTATTAGAGGACGATGAGAAGGTTTTGCAAACAGGGCAAATTTTTGAAGTCATTGTTTCTGAAATGGTAGTAATATTCGAAGCAATATCTTCGGTTGAGCTTCTCTCTGAGTGGCTGCCGAATTTCACCACCAATCTGCACTTCTTACCAGAGGGTCGCGTCGTGCTTCCGGTTTTGTTGACAACAACAACAGGAGGACCTGCTGCTTCAACTGCTTCAACTGATGCAGCTTCCAAGGAAGTATCAGTTTCTAACAGCAAACTTGACGGCCTGTTCGTAGGAACTGATTCTTCTATTTCAGATTGAGAAATACTCGTAAGTGTGGATGGAAAATCATTTTCTCCTTCAGACCTGCATGAAGTGGTTGTTTTAGCGTCTGTGCAAGCTTCTGTTAGCTTTTCCTTCAGCTTGGTATACGAAGACTTTAATACTGCATGATCATCTTGCCCGGAAGATTTTGAAACATCAAGATTGGTTTTCCTTTCGCTTTCAACCATACATCTCTTAATGGGTTGGTTCCTTACTTCATCAAGATTCTCAAAAGGTGGCAACAGATCCTTCACACCATGTTTCAAGCAAAGTTGCAAATTCTTCTGAGAAAAAGGCCAGTTGGTCTCGATATTATTGCTCCGGGAAGTAAAAACATAATCTCTGCACAACGTAAAAACATCATTTCCATCTGATTCTTCACACAAATGGTCAATTCCAATGAGCTAAGCTTAGCCACCTTTAGACTAGGTCCAAAGAGAACTCAAACTTTATTGTATGAAAATTGCTAATCAAAGAAGGGAATATATACATGGACCATGGAACTAAAAAGGAAAAAGAAAATACACAAACAGTAGAGTAATATCCATGTGATGTCTGCAGAAATGGTCTTAGAGATTCATTAAAACTCTAGCGTCACCGTTTCATGTAAGTCCCTCTCTTCTAAATAACACCGTCTGAGAGACTAATTCAAACTCATGGGAAATTAAGGTAGGGTGACATGAAATCACAAGCAACAATTAACATTGAGTTGGGTGGATTAACAGCATGGATAAGGGAAATTAATCACAAGAAGAAACGTGTGGATTTGGGGGAGATTAAGAGCCGTGAACGAGTTTCGTTTATTAGCCAAAGCAGGGAAAAAAAATCCCCAAAACACACACTAAAAATAGAGACAAAGATGGGGTGGTCATGACTTCAGGCCCCCCATATGTTGGACTGAGCCACAAGCAACAACACCACACGTATTTGCATCTCTCTGTGGATCTGACTCAACAAGCCTAAGATGATATGCGATAAACTTTGAGATCACACAAGGAAAACAGAAGCAGTTAGAAACCCATGTAAGAAAAACAAAAACCCAAGTTAAGATCATCATCAACTGTTCATATTTTCATTTCTAGAGAGAGAGAGAGAGAGAGAGATTATACCTGATGGAGAATTTGGGAATGGGTGGATTATTGCATAGATCTAAAGGCTGCTCATGACTAGTACTAGCATCGTTGATGATCAAAGGTTGGGGATGACGACATGGGGGATCTGGTGGAAGTTTTTCAAAAGATAACATCTGATGAAAAGCTGCTTCTTCTTCTCTCTTCTACTTGTGCTGTTTTCCCAACAGTCACAAGCTCTAGTAATATCTTCTCTACCTCCACACCTTATCTTGAACTTAGATTTCAGCATATATAATGACCCTTTCTCTCTCTAAGTTTTTTCTCTCTCTAGAACTATTACTGTTCACTCCAAGCAGCACCACAAACACTAGCAGAAAGCAGCAAATGAAGAAAATCAAACAATCCCACTAGAATCTTCATCCATAACATCAACCTGCAATTAAGAGAAATGAAAAAGGAGCATGAGATCATGGGTTTTTAAGGAAAGATCCCAGATTATGAACAAGGTAGGAGATTATTATTATCCCAGACCTTCAAGAAACGTTATTTTATGTGAAGCGAATGAGTGAAATTAAAGCATCTGAATTATATTTCAAAAACATCGAAACAACAAGGAACCCAATTGAGCAGCAAAGAACAAAATAGGTAAACAACAAAACCCAACAAGTAAAGATATTCAATTTTTTTCTGGAGTCTAAAAGTTCATGGGAGTGATATTTTATGTGGAAATATTGGTCAACAATCCTTATCTTCCATAGTTTAACAACAAATCTAATCTCTTCATAGCAAAATCATGAAAGATTTGAAGTTGCAACAGCACGAGATCATGATTTATGAACTCCCCAAAAGATGAATTTTTTGGACAAGAAATTAATCTGACAAAAACCCAACAAGTAGAATGAGAGAAGAGAGATTTACAAAGAGAGAAGTCCAAATCTGTGAGCATGAAGTAAACAAAATCTAGTTTAAATCCCAACAAATCTGAGATGACAAAATCTAGTTTAAATCCCATGACCAGATTCTGGTCTTGTTTCCAAATGTGCAAGCAAGAAAGAGAAAAAAAATGCAAAAAGGAAGCAGTTTTTGAGGACGAGAAAACAAACCCAAGATCAAAGAAATCGCAGCTAGCTTAGATGGGGATTATTTGGTTTTGAAGCTTTTTTTTTTCCTGGGTTGTTTTGGTCTGCGAAATGAGAGAGAAAAATGAAGTCTTGAAGACTATTAAGCAACTCTAGAGAGAGAGAGAGAGAAGTGAGAAAAACAGCACCACCCACTCACACATCAAAAGGGCATCAGGTTCTCTTTCTCTTCAAAAAGCAGGCTTGTACCATTAAACACCCACGATTCACCTCCCATCTGTGAATATGCGTTAAGGGAGTTTTGAAGAGAGAGAAAGAGAAAATAAGAGAGAGAGAGAGAGAGAGAGACTGAGAGGAAGAGTGTGGTGTTTTTTTTTCTTTAAAAATAAACAAAGGAAATACAATACAAACCTGTCCTATCCTATACCTGCCCTACACCCTCGTATGTCATATTTAATCTTTTTCATTTTTTAATCCTTGATTTTTATCATAGTCATTGCCCTTGGTCAAGAGAAAATTTTCAGGGTATTTAACAAAAAAAATAAAAGTTTCAGTTTACCGAAAATACGAACAAATCTCTTTTTTATCTCCTCTCAAATCTCAATTGTTCTGCAAAACTCGATATATCAGATCATATTCCCGACAAGTAAAAAGAAAAAAAATCTCATTTCCCACGTTCAAATATCAATTGTCCGTTTTGCTCTCCTTCTTTCTCTTTAATTCCAATCCCAGACGCCCCATGTTGTCCCACTACACGACAAACTCTCCCTGTTGACAATTATAGACACCATGAATAATGTCACACTTTTACCCCCCACCCCACCTTTCCCTCTTCTTTATTTAATGTTTTATATTTAAAGTAGACGAGCAATTTGATGTTGGGCATGGTTTTCAAGTAGCTTAACGCGGTATGTACACCGCAATCGAAAACTAAACAAGTAATTGATACGGAATAATACTTTTTACACACCTATTTTTAACTTTCATGCACATTTATTAATTTTTAGTCATTATCTTCTGCTATTTATTCATTTCAACGATCGTAAATTAAAGGAGTATCTGAAAAATAAAAAATAAGTATGTGGATACTCTAGATATGTTCCCATACGATATCAGCTGGTTTAGGATGTTAATTAATTAAATGTAATTAGGTCATTTACTAGTAGATATGTTGTTAGATGTGTTTTGAACAATCTTATCATAAAGTCTAACATGTTAACTAGTTCAATGTATCTGTCCTTTGATAGACATATACATCAATTTATTTTTTTCAAAAAATAAATTTTATTAGATTAGATGTTAGATTAGTCACCGACGGGTTCGAAAACCCACGTCGTCATGTAAGAGGTTACCTCTTTTCCACTATTATGGTAAATGGCCACTTGCTACATATACATCGTTAAATACGGTTTCATATGTTACCTTATCAGCGAATCCCTTTTTATCATGAATCATTGTCAGTAACCCTTAGGGTTTATGTAAGGTTAAGAATGAGACCTAGCTAGCAATATATAGTCATTGTTTAAAACGTCAATAAAAGTGAAAATCGATATACAAACTTATGGATATATCAATATCGGTTACGTTGGACGGAAATTATGGAAATATGAAATGGGATGGGTATATTAACTAATTCAGGTTTAGTCAAAAATAAAGAAAAATTTCTCAAAAAAGAAATTTAAAAATTCGAGATTTGTAATGAGTTCGACAAATTTTCTATAATGAATTGGTAAATATCATCAATATTCAATGATTTTTCTATTACTCGCTGATATATAGCGTGAATGCATTTCACCCTTTCCATATCAATCCTTATTTTTTGGATATCTCGACATAAATATCAACACTTTGTGGAAGTTTTAAACACTAATCACAGCTACCAAAACTAAGTAAAATGGTAGAAAATCTATTTAGCTAGAACTGCACTGCAATATGGTCGTTCTTATGTCATAACTTTTATTACATTATTATAGAGCACGAAATTCATGTAAGCGTGCCTCAAATGTCAATTCCAAATTTCACATGATTCACATGAGTTAATGTGATTAGAACTATTTCTCAATTACATTCAATACTCAAGCAAAAGATTCTGGAATCCTATGTTGAATATTTTTCTCATTTAGTATGGATTTTTAAGAGTGTATTCACATGTCTGTATGAATCAATTGCGGATCCCAACAATACTTAGAGACACATTCTTTTCGACCCGAGTATAATCAAAAATCAACAATTTATTGATAAGACAACCATAATATCTCAAGTTTAAAGACTAATTTACATTATTGTAATCCAGATATCTTGTTAGACATGCCATACGAGATAGCTAAATTGATATGTTAGGTGCACTCAATCTTCATTGGATAGTTACAAAATTTATCCTATCCCTAAACAAAGAACTTGAGACCAATTATATACCCTCCTAATTAAGCACACGGTTTAAGTTATAAGGCTCAGAGAAGGAAATTTTCTGTAATCTAACTTCTTTAGATTATTTTCTTTATATTTTATATTCTTTGGACTTGTGTCTAAGTAAATAATTATAAGTGGTATTATTACTGTAAGTCTGTCAGCAACATATTTGCCCTTTGACCTCAATTAGTTCGCGTTTCTGAGATCATTTGCTAGTCAATTTTCGATTGCATTGGAGAGTTTCAAACCTTGAATCAAGTTTACTCGGTAGTTATCACACCACGTCCACCCTCATTAATGGCCTAACACCAGTAACTTTAGTTAAATATTTTACTTTATCAAATTAATAATATATCATGTCAAAAATATGCATTTAATAAGTTGTCATATTATCCACAAAATCAAGGCCCCATCATATTTGAATATATAGTCCTCATGTTAATCCAATAATATTATATGCCAGAGTACGTAGTCCTAATGCATCAATGTACACTACAACGAAAAAGCTGTTTAAAGAGGATATTTTCCTCACGAAATGTTTTTGGCGAGAAAAAATATTCCTTGCCAGGTCCTCGTAGTAGCCCTCTCAGGGAATAGTCGGAGCGAGGATTATTTTTCTCGCTCTTAAAATTATTACGACAATTATTTAATCGCTGAAAATCAGTTTGATCGTAACTAAAAGATCCTTTCCTCACTACTAGGATGCCTCCAAAAGGTGTAAAATCTAAAAATTTGGCTAGGAATTTGAAAATTTCTCGCTAAAGGATACGAGAAAACTTTCCTCGCAGGGAGCAAAATTTGCCGGTTCCTAAAATTAGTAATCGTTTTTTACATTTTTTTATTTATTTACAAAATGTATAAAACAAAACAAATTCATCCTTTAGTTCAAAATTAAAATATTATATATTGCAAATTATTTAAAACATTTTACAATGGTAGAACTAGTTATTTACTAACAGTCTAACACTTCCTCATATACTCATTATTTCTCTTTACAAAACAGTAGTTGTTGACCTATGATTCCACCACACTTCCTCAGATACTCATTATTTCTCTTTAGAATTGTATGCTTAGCTTCTGTCCTCCACATCGTCAACGTCGATGTCAATGCTTAAGCTCCTCCATAGTCAGAATTACAAGTCATTGCATTTGTTCCTCTACAAAACATATAAAGGATCACATGTCAATTGAAAACGAAGTTCCGGAACATATAAAGTTTAGCCATTTTCTCACCCATAAAGATAAAAAAGAACACGCTTCACAGCACCGAAACACTGATTTCATTCTCATTTTTCCTGCCCGAGATAGGTTATGCTTAATCAATGAAGAAATTCACATCTGTTTAATTTTCCTTCTTTGTTTAGCATGTTCCGCCGAAATGAATGATATTGGTCGATTCTTCCAGGAAACACTTCAAGTGCAGGACTTACTTGTGTTTTTACTAAAAATTGGTTCCAAAAACATTTTCATCAATAACGTTTTCAGTTATTTTAAAAGCATTTCCAAACGAGCATTGATCTAGTCATAAGTTACCTTCTTCTCAAGTCTAACAATCAGGTCAACGTGTAATTGCCTACTCCAAACCAAGATCAAAATTACGCAGAAAAATCAAATACAAATGTGAAGGGCTTATAAGAACCATATTAATAAAGGTTAGTATTTTGTAGTATTAAGCCTGCGGGGTTCCCCGCTCTTCTTCTGCTCATAGTTTATGTTTTACTATTATTTTTTGATTGCTTATATATTAATAATGGATTTGAAACCCCCTAAACACTGCAAATTTCACTTTCAAAAGCGACTTCAATGGTAAACCTTGCACCTATCATAATGTCCCCCATCCTTTTTAACTACTACCGTATCTGTTACGTTCACCCATTTTTTTCCAACATCATTATTAATTGTCCTTGTTGTTATTTATATATTTCAATATTTGCACAATTATTGTCCTTATTTCACCACACATATTCTCTTGTCCTTATTTAACAAAAGGAACAAAAATTAACACTATACATTGTGTGGAAATTATAGTGTACAACCACCAATTGTTGACTGAAATTTAAATTTAGGGTTAATTATATTTTACAACCTCTAGGTTTAAAACTGCGTCATGAAATTCTAATTTTCTCATATTACACCTTAAAGTTTTGAAATTTTAATAATTTATGCCTTTTGTCTAATGTAATTAGATTCACATGTAAGCCACATTTGCACCAAATTAACTAAAATAAACAAAAGGTGTAAATTGATACAATCTTAAATCACATGGTGAGCCTAATGTGAAAAAAAATTAAACCCTTGCGACCACCTCAAACATAAATGATGCAAAATATAGATAACCTTTAAATCTAATACTCTCACTTTCGACATTTACACCATCTACCCTCGCAAGCTCTTTTTGGGATTTAGGATATGGTCATCCTCTAGATTTTGGTCTGGTTCCATGTTTTCATTTGGCTGCGAAGGGTTTTATGTTGGACTCACGTGGGTGCTATTATACATATTTTGGTGAGTTTGACATCTAGTTGTGACTAGTTGATTTGGTGTCTTAATTTTATTGTGTATTTAGGTGTTATAGACTTATAGTATGGATGGATGCCGTAATTGTTACTTCATGAACTTAAAGTTTAATATAAATAAACAGATACACATAAATAAATAAAAAATACGCGTGTAATTACATGAATAAATTCATTAGTAACGCCAATGTGTGATGATGGTAGCAAAAAAATTCTTTGTCAAATTTATAATCGTGAAAATGACTTTAAATATCCTATATCAATGATAAATAAACTGATTACAAAAGTTTGAACAACATGATGCATATGACCCAGCTTTATGAAAAAGAATATTATCTCCCTTTCTATAATGTTGTCTTCCTTCGCTTCAAAATTTCAAGCTTCTTCAATTGATCGGTTTTATATGTAATTGAATTTGAATATCCGCCCTGACAAAAGAGTAGCTGTTTGCCGGAAACATTCATGCACCACTCGAAAGGGTGCAAACATACAAATATATGAATTCGGATTCTCTCCGAATCATAGTGTTCAGATCGTGAGGACCAAGAAATTTGAGTCTTTAGCTTGTGTGGAAGAAAAATCGGAGCTCTTAATTTGTGTGAGGCCAGAGAAATGAGTTAATGAAAACCTTTGGATTTAATATGAATGATCCGAATATCCTTGGACTCCGATGGTGAAATCCAAAGTGAATCTCTGTCCCAAAAACATATAGATGTTTTAGTATTCACAGAGTTTAAACTTTAAAATAGGAACAAAAGTTTTTAATTTTTTTTTTTTTGTAACTTTCTTTATTCTTATCATCTTATTCTCAGCCAATGTCCTTCTAGCTTCTCAAACAATCTTAGGCCTAGTTTGATATTGTTGTTCTTTTTTAAAAAATTAATTTTGCTCTGCTGTGAGAATAAACAGTTGTAAAATTAAGTTAAGTGTTTGGTAAACCATTTTTTGTAGAAGTGCTTTTATAAAATTAAAAAAAAAAAAATAGTGTCTGAGTGTTGGGTAAACTTTTATATAAATTGTTTGAATATATTAAATGATTAAAAATGATATAGCATTTAATGTGATAAAATAATTATCAAAGAAAATAATGTAGGGGTAAAATTTGAAATTTTGTAAAACATGTAGGGGTATGCTTGCCCTTTGAAACGTTCATTAAATAAGCATTGGTTACTATGCTTTGAAAGAAAAAGATATTTTTTTAAAAGCGTGGTACACTCTGTTTCTGCTTTTCTACTTTCATTGACAATAGTTTAATATATATATATATATATATATATATTTTTTCTTTTTTTCTTTTTCTTGTTCTACCAAACACATTTAGTATTTCAAATTTTTTAATAAACTGTGTTTTTTTTTTCTTCTGAAAAGGCCACAATCTCAAACCAACTCTTAATCTCTCTTCTCGACAAAGATCTAGAGACCAATTCCAATGCTTTGATTACTTGACAGCAATAAATTATTAATCT
>JAOTRO020000012.1:2794383-2808662 GCA_028566515.2 Pyracantha coccinea | reverse complement strand
TCAACATTTCACTAACAACTTTTAACAAAATGACATCAAGTCATTAAAATACATAAGATGTTAAGTTTGTCTATAAAATTTAGAGTGCTATCCACACATTCCGTTTTACTTCTCACACATCCCTTAATAATTTTTGTCCGTTGATCTTCTTTAGTTCATCTGATTCGAATGCGGAAAATTATGTGAGAAGTAAAATAGAGTGTGTGGATATTACACCTCTAAATTTTTTGACCTTTATTAATGGGACCCACTGAATTTAAAATCCTGGATCCGCCACTGCTTCTGCACAATGCACATGACTACGTCACTCTCACGTAATGGCCAGCATGTCTCGATTTGGGTCGGGGTGTGTCACTACCCGTATTACGGCACATAGAAAATTAACAGGATCCTCTTCGGATCCTCTTTGTGAGGATCCGGGGATCTGTAAATCATATATTGTGCGATCAGTTTTTGTCAAGTACGTTTAATTAAAAAATTTTAAAATAATTTCTAACTTGACGATTTATGACGAACGATCACGATTGATGAATGTCCAAAATCCTCACAAAGAGGATCTGATCCCATAGAAAAATACATCCAGAGGCATAACCACAGGTGTTTTGGTGACTCGAACGGTTGAAAAAAGTAAAATAGCGTAGTACACCAAAGCGTAGCAAAAAACAAGAATGACAAATGAGAAAGGTAAAATTGAGATTGCAAGCTTTTAAAGCAAACAAGGAATGCGTGTAATTACACAGTGAATCAGAACAGGAAGAAGATGGAGAGGAACCAGAGGATTGTTGATCTTGCAGAATTGTAGAGAGAGAAAAAGGGGAGAGAGAGAGAGAGGGGGGATTGGGGTTTTAAGGTGTGGTGGTGGTGTTGGGGAAGAAGATGTCAGGCGAGGAATACAGCGATGAGACTCGTCTGCTGCGATCCTCTAACGACATTATCCAAGACGACAACGCCGGCGTTTCGGCAGAGAAAGACAGCGACTTGGAAGCTCAAGAGGGATTAATAAGCAGCAGGAGAAGCAGTATTAGTCCGACCAGTAGAAGAGGCGGAGTCGGAGGCTTCAAAGATCTGCTGATCAGGCATTTGGACGGCGTAGGAGGGCTTTCCGGCCGCCGTCTCAGTATCAAGCGCGGCCGAGATAATTCCCCAAATCACGGCGGCAGAGAGGTTAGAGAGCAGCGTTCCGCTGTAGATCACCACCACCATCATAATCAGCATCATCAGATTCAGCAGCAGCATCATGAGCCTCCGGCCGGAAGCGACGGTAATGACGAGCTTGCCGATAGTGCCCCACCGGAGTGGGCTTTGCTTCTCCTTGGTTGCCTTCTTGGCCTCGCCACTGGTCTCTTTGTTGCCGCATTTAACAAAGGGGTAAGTTTTCGATCCTTTGGAGCCGCCGATTGTGTAATACCATTGATGTTTTGATGATCTAATTGTTGCCCATCATGACAAAACTTGTAAATTTTGTAAAGTTGTGCAAAAGATGTGAACTTGTTGCTTAGGTTTTTCGATACTAGTTACGGTTCAAAATCTCCAATGTTTAATCCCAGTAATGTTTTGGGAGATCCAGTTGTACCCATCATGAAAAAAAATTGTAATTTTTATGAAATTATGCAAAAGATGTGAACTTGTTGCTTAGCTTTTCAGCACTGTATTTTGTGTTCGATTTGTTACGTTTCTTAGAATGCTTTAAATCCTCCAATGCTTGAATCCATTGATGTTTCGGATATCCAATTGTTACCCATCATGAAAAAGCTTCTAATATTTGTAAATTTATGAAAAGATATGAATTTGCTGCTTAGTTTTACAGCACTGGTTTTTGTGCTTGACACTTGTTGCGGTTCTTAGAACGCTTATTCTGCACCATTTCCAAGCTGTATTCTCAGTTAGAATGTATTATGTTAGATCAAAAGTTGTTAGTATTTGGAAACAATGTCAATGGTTTTGATGGGCTTGGTTCTTATGGTTGGCATTAAGGTATAAAATTGTTGTGCTTCTCTGCATGGTTTTTGGCTTGTAGAGTCTGGAAAAGTATATGTGTCAGTTTCAGTCAATTCTATTGTTTAGCTTCTAGAATCTGCCCATTGTGATTAAACTTACAGTGTTTCTAAGTTAAGAAAAAAAAGAATGTGTGAACTTGTTGCTTGTTTCTGTGCCAGTGTCCGTATGATGCTCGGTGTGATTGAAAATGGTCTACATTTGGAAATGATACCAATAACTGATAAAAGATGGTGCTTCTTGGTATGGTTGTTTAGCTTGTAGTCTATATAACAGTATGTTTATTTTAGTTTATTCTGTTCACATTGATTGACACCCTAGTGCTCATCTAGGTACATGTTATACATGAATGGGCCTGGGCTGGTACTCCAAGTGAAGGTGCTGCATGGCTCCGTCTGCAGAGACTGGGCGATACTTGGCATCGAATTCTCCTAATACCGGTCACGGGTGGGGTTATTGTTGGCATGATGCATGGTTTACTTGAAATATTGGACCAGATAAGGCAGTCCATTTCCCCTCAAAGACAAGGATTTGATTTACTTGCTGCAGTCTTTCCCTCAATAAAGGCTGTCCAAGCAGCTGTCACTTTAGGTACCGGTTGTTCTTTGGGTCCTGAAGGCCCTAGTGTAGATATTGGAAAATCTTGTGCCAATGGATTCTCATTAATGATGGAAAACAACAGAGAAAGGAAGATTGCCCTTGTTGCAGCAGGTGCAGCGGCTGGAATTTCTTCAGGTACTATCTATATTTTCTTGTCCACAATTTGTTGGCATTTGGTTTTTCAGTTTTTCTTTTTTCGTTTCCTTTGTCTACTAGTGCTTTACGATACTTTACAGGAAACAACCTAATTTAGTATTGTCTTGAACAATTATTATATAATATATTCATAAGAAGAAAAAGAATATATTCTTTATTACTAACAACTGTGGGAGATTGAAACTTATTTTGAATGTAAGTATTTGGTGTACAGTTCTTTCATTTCTTTTGTTTTGCAACATCCAGCTGTCTTTGAGATCATGAAATACAAATTATGTTGGTAACGAGTGTGCTATTTGTTGATGTTAATCTCGGAATTTGTTTGCAAATTAGAGTAACATTTCTGAGGAACTTTACCTTCGATATGAGATGCACTCATATTTTTTTAATTCACAGTATGTTCATTTGTGTCCCTTAATCACAAATATGAACAAATTTAGTTTGTACTCCTAGAACAGTGAGGAACTTTATGAATTTCTGTTTTTACCAGTGAACAAATCTGGTAGTAAACTTTTAGGATTTTTTCTCTTCAGGTTTCAACGCGGCAGTTGCTGGTTGTTTCTTCGCTATTGAAACGGTGTTAAGGCCTCTTCGAGCAGAAAACTCACCTCCATTCACAACTGCAATGATTATTTTGGCTTCTGTTATATCATCCACTGTATCTAATGTTTTACAAGGGACTCAATCAGCGTTTACAGTGCCTTCATATGATCTAAAATCTGCTGCTGGTACTTGATATTCTCCTCTCTTTCTTTCTTTTTTCTCAAATTACAATTTTTTTTTTCATTTTCTTCAATAAATATAATTGGTAATATTAATTAATTATATGTATGTATAATGTATGTATGTGTTTACTATATACATTATCTGATTTTATGTGCACTCATGTGAAGTGTTCCTCAAACAACTATGGTTAAAGTTGTGTGCTTGTGTGTTTAGTGAGATCCTTGTTGGAATGCTTTTGATCTGTTACTGACTTGATGGTGGGGAACAGTCACATTTCATATGATTTGTACCACATTTTCATTCCATTGGTTCCTTTTTTCTATTAATGAATTGTTCAAAGTGCAACTTGGTATGAAAATTTCCCAGGACATCTAAACTGCTGAATCTCTCTTGCATGCAATTTTCAATTTTAAGATAAATGATTTCGGTGCATCTGTTCTGAGACTTTTTATATTTTTTGATGTTGCCTTGTAGAACTTCCTCTATACCTGATATTGGGAATGCTATGTGGTGCTGTAAGTGTAGCCTTGACTCGATTGGTTGCTTGGTTCACAAAGTTCTTTGATTTTATCAAGGAAAGATTTGGTCTTCCTGATGTTGCCTGCCCAGCTTTAGGTGGTTTAGGAGCTGGGATTATTGCTCTTAAGTATCCTGGAATTCTGTATTGGGGATTTACAAATGTTGAAGAAATTTTGCACACTGGGAGGACTGCTTCAGCTCCTGGAATCTGGCTGTTAACTCAGTTATCAGCAGCTAAAGTTGTGGCAACAGCTTTATGCAAGGGTTCTGGGCTAGTAGGTGGCCTATACGCACCAAGCTTGATGATTGGTGCTGCTGTTGGTGCTGTATTTGGGGGTTCGGCTGCAGAACTGATAAACAAAGCGATTCCAGGAAATGCTGCTGTTGCCCAGCCACAGGCTTATGCACTGGTACAGCTCATTATAAGTGGCTCATTTTGATTTCTACAATGGTAAATACATACTTTAGTCCATATGATATGACTGAAATAGTTTTAAACTTCGGCAGGTTGGAATGGCTGCTACACTAGCTTCAGTTTGTTCGGTACCATTGACGTCAGTTCTGCTTCTGTTTGAGCTCACAAAAGACTACCGGATATTGCTCCCTCTCATGGTATTCTTATGCTGATATAAATTCTTAATTTTTGTATTTGGTGCACAAGTTTTTAATGCTTGGTGTTAATTTTTTGTTTCGTGCAAGTAGGGGGCTGTTGGATTGGCAATATGGGTGCCCTCTGTGGTAAACCAGGAAAAGGAGACTGAACCGTCTGAAACACGGAATTCAGCAAGAGTTTATTCTCATGTTTCGGCTGATGAAGAAAAAGACGAAGCTAATTGGAGACAACATGATGATGGAGATGATTTGGAACTCTCTGTTATTGGAAACAATTCTGGCTCCGAATTAGTTAGTGAAGAATTGCTTCTGGAAGATCTAAAGGTTTCACATTTCTTCTTTAAAGTTGTTTATCAAGAGTTATTTTTCTCACTCACTCAAACATGAACCGGCCCTCAATAAGTAATTTAAATTGTTATCGATTAATTTGATTTTGTTTCATTTTCTTTTGCAACTGCAGCATCTCTATTCATTTTTTTGCTTTCATTCTACCTGACTTGCTCGCTTGTTTATCCCTTCTTATATCAGGTTTTGCGAGCCATGTCAAAGAAATATGTGAAGGTTCCTGTGAGCTTGACTCTGAAAGAGGCAATAAAATGCATGCAAGAGAGTCATCAGAATTGTGTGTTGGTGGTTGATGATGAAGATTTTCTGGAGGGAGTTTTAACATACGGTGATGTTAGACGATTTCAATCGAAGAATTCTAGTGATACATCAAAGAGCGATACTAGATTTTTGGATGTATGTGATGACGTGCACACGTGTTATGTCTTCCATAAGTTTTGTTCTTTGTTAATCCCTAGTTTCTTTATTTCATAATGTGTTTGGTGTTATTTCTACTATAAAAGTTTGTAGTCTTCTAATTATATCCGAACTTGGAATCTTTGCAGGCAAATACATGTCTTGTTTCATCTGTTTGCACTCGACGAGCTCTCTATAGTGGACGAGCGCGTGGTTTATTTACCTGTTATCCGGACACAGATTTAGCAATGGCCAAGGAGCTAATGGAGGCCAAGGATATAAGGCAGTTGCCTGTGGTTAAGCGTGTCAGAGAACCACCAAAAGAAATAAAGCGAAGAATCGTTGCTATTCTTCATTACAATTCAATCTTGAAGTGTCTCAGGTTTTCACTACATTCTCACTTTATGGTTATACGATATGATTCCTTGTTTCCTCTCCTATATTTGATGCCTGTTCTTAAACCACACCGGCACTAATAACCTTGCCCTTAACCTCATATATTTTAATCTGATTGTTCTCTTTTACTTTCAACACTTTCGGCCAAACTGCAAAATATGGACCTTAAAGGATGTACTTTGAATCCCTCTTCTCCTTTTCCTTTATGTCCGCTTTGGTGTAAACAAAAATGTGAAATTGCCCGTTCATTAGTTACAAATCATGCTGCTGTTTATGCTTGGGAAATTTACTGTATATTCTAGTCACTTTTTCCTTTCGTGATAATTTATGCTGCACTTGAAGAAATTTTGATGCCGTAATGTGTCTCATCGGATGATATCATGTTCATGCAGTGAGGAGATAAATCACAGGAAAACAGTTCATCAACATAGAATAGAGAATCTCAACGAGATTAACAATGGCCATTAGCTTTTAGCAACAGAGCCGTTGCCAGGCCTTAATGTGAGACTGCCAACGCGAAAGAGAAGCTCAAAGCTCCAAGCAAAGCGAGGAAGAACGAAAGTTGGTCTGTCAGAATGGTTTTTTCTTTGCTTTTGTGGAGTTTGGCTTCGAAACGAAGTGTATATTTCCAGGTCCTTCATTTGAGGCTTAAGAATTCGTACGGGATTTTTTTGATAATACAACATATTCTTTTTGTGACCTACCAATTTGTTCATTGTACATGGAAAACACAATTCATATGATGTAACCTTATAAATGAAAATCATAATGCAAGCAGAATGGTTGGAAAAGATGAAATACAAATTATCGATGCGCAACGGTTGATTCTGCATAAATAACCCTTTTTTTGAATTTTTCTTCATTTTGTTGAAAGACGTCTCGAGTTTGAAACAGTCTATGAATAAAGAAATCTAGCTCAAAATCTTGGATTTGGCTACCTTACAAATACTTGGTGCTATATCATCATATCACAGTCATATATGTTGTAATGACATCTATCTCACTTCAGTACTTATTCATCACTTAACATTGGTGACCAAACGGATGTTCGATTTTTTTTTTTGAACGAATGATATTATCTACACTAAGAGGGAGAGGTGGGCTTAGCCTCACAATGAGCTAGTAATAATGTGGTTCGAATTTGTCTTTGGTGATAATCGAACATAAGACTTCTTACTAACAAGTGAAGAGGAATACCATTAGACCGTAGTACTAAGTGGCATGGATGTCCGATTTTTAAACCTTAGGTTTGGAATATTTTAAAAGATTAGAACCAATTTAAAATTACCGTAAAAATTAGTAGTTATAATTTGCCCTTGATTTTAAGAACTTAAAATTCTCAAAAATGTGGGTGCCTTGGCTTGCATTGGACTGGAAGGACTTGCAAAAAGAAAAATGACAAGAGGCACAAACAAAGTGTTGCATTCTGATATACAAATGGGGTAAAATCTTCGGTAACAAACTTGAGTCAGTATTTACCATTGGAGGAAAACCAGTCAGTGTCAGTCTTTTTTGTGTACTCATTCACAAATTAGCTAGTGAACGGTTGGGGGGAGGGGGAGGTGGTCGACCTCCAATTTGGAATTCAGTTACTACCTAGCACTGGGCTGCTGCTACATCCCAATAATCTCTCGCAAGTTGCAGTGTCTAAGGTTTTATTGGCACAACTTCTTTGGTTTGGCTTTGCCACTAGCCCTTCTGAATTGGGGAGAGGGGAAGAGAAACTTCCACTCACTTTACATGAGGGGATGAAAGGGAAGAGAAACTACGCCACCTGGGGCGGACACCCGGCCAAAACATACTGGGTCAAGAGTGGGGGTGGGTGGCGCTTGAGGATGGTTGTGTAAGAGCACTTCCAGTGTTGGAAGGCCCCCCAGGGCAACTATCTATCAAATCTCCTCCAATGAATAGTAACTGTTTTTAATGAACAATAATTGCATTTTTATTCATTTTTTACATTTTTAATTAATTTTATAACGTGGTTGACGTCAGCCTTGCATCAGCGCGCCCTCAGGCGCTCGGGCCTTCGATTTGTGCCTCCCCTCTTACATGGGGCCCCTCTAGCCCAATCACCCGCATGGGCTGAAGCAAGGAAGGGAGGGGATTGGGTTGAATTGGTCCCCTGTCCACAGGGCTATTAGCTCCAGTGGAGCTGCTCTAAGAGGCAGTCTGATGCTAGACCCCAAAATTTCTCCAAAATGACGAAGTTTAGGACTCTAGTTATTGAGAAAATCTTATGTGTCTATTTCTCTTCACGTAAGTAAAGTGAGCAAAGAACCATGTATATAGTTGAAAGTGGTGGATTCATGAATTTGTGGTGATAGGGGGAGTGTAAAGGGTTTTTTTACAGAGAAAAACTTCATGAGATACATTTCCTCAAATATTTTGTTTCTCACGTTGAATCAAAAATCAAATGTTGCGGCCAAATTATATATCTCAACTCAAGATTATTGAAAGAAAATACAAATTGTTTGAGTCAAATGACTGCACTAACTGCATTGTGGCTTTGTCATTACATGGTTATATACAATCGATGATGATGATAGATACTTAATATCCGAGTCTTGAATTCGGGTAACCTCTATAACTAGCGCTAGAATCCCCTAACAGTGTATGTGATTCACTTTTGGCCATCAGGATCTTTGAAGCTTGTTTTGTTAGTCTTAAAAGACACAAAAAGCACTTGGAGAGCTTACCCCACTAGAAGAAAAATCTTCATAACAATTGAAGGCTTAAGGCTTCTGAAGATAAAGCATGGAATCGTATACAACACAATAGGACTAGTTGTTGAAAGAAAAACAAGAGAATCATAATCTTGAGTTTGTCTTTAGTAGTCCAGTCTATTCAGTAGTTTGACTTTTTAAACAATTTTCATCGTTCATTTCTTAAAGTTTATCTTCATTATTGAAGAAAAAATTGCATAATCTCGTGACTAAAAGTTTGTGTTTATATAAGTCCATATTTCTCTTGCTCCTAAATAGTTGTCCCTCTTGAAAAATAAAAAGAACAGAATTACAACAAAGATAGACAAAGTCATTTGGCATACATGTGAGCTAGGTCTGGACAATGGGTCGTGTTTGTCTTATTCGTGTCATTTTCATGTCATACATGTTATCTTAACGGGTCGTGCCGTGTCAAACCAATTATCTTAATGAGTTCTTAACATGTGAGCAGATAACAACCCGATTGGTTAACGGGTCGTGTCATTACGTGTCGGGTTAACAAGTCATACAAGAATTAACATGCCTCATGTCTAGATCTCGTGACGGGTTCTTGACGGGTGACTCAATAACGACAACTTATTAACGAGTTGATCCGAAACTTATTATTTTCGTATTGAATTAACGAGTCATGCAAAAAATTAGCAGGCCTAAGCGTGAGCCCATGCTGAAAGGCTAGTGTTTATAAAACTACTTACTTATGTACTAACTGTGAGAAAATCTACTTGGACTAATTGATAAAGAGCCACTGATATGGTTGAATTCATGAGACGGATAACCATTCATTGACTCAAATACCTTGCAGAAGAAATTCAAAACATGCCCAATGTGCCAATAGGAAAAATGTTTAAGTGCTTTTTTCATGTGCGGCGACTCTCCACGTCTAATACTACGAAGAAAGTTCAGATTCTATCTCAAAACTAATCGGAGGAGTAGACCAACTTAACTACTTCATATAAGCTTGTGCAAGGTTCTCTAAGTTTCCGATAAAACATAGCTCATTGATGTAGGATGACTCTCCGCATTCAATACCATAAAGAAATTTTGGATTCCACGTCAAAACTATTCGGAAGAGTAGACCAACTTAACAATTTCGAATAAGCTTATAGAAGGTTCTTTAACTTCTCGATATAACATAGCTCTCTCCCCACTTCCTCACATGTTTAGATCACAATGGGAAAGGGGTTTGATTAGTCAAGACCAAATTTAAAGTATCAGGCTGTAAACCAGTATTTGAAAAAGATTGATTTGATAAACATATAAGCATATAAGTAATTAGAATATAATCACAATTTAGATATTGGTTAAAGAAGAAGTCAAGTCACCACAAAAAACCAAAAGAAGTTTCAACTTATTAATTTTTTAATGGGCAGTACCGACAAGAAAATCCGCACAAAGTCCTCAAGATTACCCAACATTGCCGAAAGAAAATGCAGATATTATGGAGGTAATGCATAAAGCTCCAAAAAGTAATCTAAACTTAGCCCTGTGATTAGAGACTAATTAATGATTTGGGCTCATAATTCCAACAGAGAAAACGAATCCACATGCTTTGTCATCATCATTGAAGACAACTTACTACTAAAACTTCGAACCTTGAGATTAAGGAGTTTAAATCTTCTGTACTAATTTTGTGTGTAGTCTATATATGATTTATATTATTGATTGATACGTGTTAAATTTATAAAAACAGAGTTATGCAGAGTTAAGATTATAGACACGTGTCAATAAATAATGGAGACTACAACAAGACCACACGCAAAATAAGAACATAAGATTTGAATTCGAAATTAGGTTCCCACTTAAATTTTGCCGACTAAGTTCGACATACAACGATAATGGTCAGCTAATCCGTTGATAATCTATCCTCGTGGGGTGGCCTTGTGTGAGACCGGCCGGATACAAATTCTTATGGGGTGGGGCTACGGATGGGCAGAGATGTCGAGAAAATGCAGTGGGGTTTCGAGTTATGTGTGTAGTCACATAAACACACGTGATACGACTACTGTACATCTAATTTGAATGAAGGATATTGAAGGAAATTTTTTGAATTTTGATAGCGGTAAATTTGCTACAAATTTTTTAAAACATTAGAATGAAGTCTATGGTAGGCCTCAGAATGTCATCATGAACTGCTTGCCTCTCAAATGCACCATACATATCACCATAACTTTTCAGGACTAATCACCAATTAAACCTCAAAACATGTGACAAAAAGCTTTAATATTACCTGGTTCTTTATTTTTTTGGTCAATGGGAATTTTAATTTTACCTAGTTCATTTTAGTCTGCCCACTTGCTCAACTAACATTTCTGTTGAGAATTCAAGTTGGCGAATAAACTATACTTTGCGGTTGATATATGCGACGGCACACTCGCAAAGAATGGATGTGAATGTGCTGCTGCAACCGCACTCGAGATCATGCTGCAGTGGGCCTTGTACCATCAACAACTAAACAGTAACAGAAGACATCGAACAAGGTGAAGGAAGTGCTCACTCTAAGTTCTTTGGAGCTTTTTAGTTTTTACTAGAAAATATGTGATAAAGTTGAGTCATATTTGTTCATATAAAACCATGCATATCTTTCAAATTCAAGGTAAATTGAAACAGGAATTGCTAGCCCTAAAGGTAAATTAAATTTAAGAACTAGTGCATTCACATTGAGATTATGAACGAACATGTTAAACAAATTTGATAAGGAGGATTTGGAGATGAATAATTTCTCGGTGTAACTGAAAAATATGAAATTTTTTAGTTGGGTTACCGGTGTCTTCAAAGGCAAAGGCATAGAGTGAGGCACTTAGGGTTTTGCAAGGCAAGGCGTAAGACTTTCGGGTTTTTTTCTATTTTCTAGAATTACAATACCACAAAGGCAAAGGATGAGAGGATGAGAGACTGATTTCACTAGTACAATATCAAGAACCTTTTCTTGTCTACTGTAGTGAGCTCAAGAGAAAAAGGTTGAAGTTTCGGAGCTAACAATCCGGTGCAGGGCGGAAGTTTATAGCACCGAAGCAAGAGATAAATGATGAACAATGTATGAAAACAATCACAGAAATCTATTAAGCAAATGCAGAAGATTTCAATTACTCAAAGACTGCTACTACAATTTTACAAAATCACATATCAGCTTTCTATGAACAGAAACCAAGTGTGATGGACAACGGTAAAACACTAGTCAGCAAAACTGTGAGAGAGGAAGGAACACAAGCCAAATAGAAAGAAACAAAGTCCTTTTCGAAGCCTTGGTTATACACACAATTTTTCGAATAAACGAATATACACTTCACCCCAACTTTGAGCTAACAAGAGACTTCATCGTTTACTTTGTTCTCCCTATGCGTTTTCTTCTACATCTCTCTCCGATTCACGGTTCTATTATATACAGCACGCACACTGCGAAGGATAGGACCTCCCGTCTTCAATTTCAGAAATTTCTTTGATCATTGGAACCACCTCCGGATGACATGTGCTATGAACTAAGTCGTTCTTTTATGGTTCCTCAACAACAGTCTCTTTCAGCGAAAAGCCATCGAGGACGTCATTTTCTGAACCAACCTGAAGCTCTTTAAACATAGCCATAACTTGAATCATGTTTGGTCTTCGGAATGGCCTGTCATCAAGGCACTCAAAGGCAATCCTCAGATACTGGTATAGTTCATCCTCACCAGATATCTGCGTCAACAACTCGGCGTCCAGTATCTCACTCCACCTCTTCTCTCTCTGAAGCTGCTTTGCCCATCCAACCAGGTTGTTGTCATCACCAAATGCTGACGGGTCTATAGGCCTTTTCCCCGAGAGAAGCTCTAGCAGAATAACACCGTAGCTGTAGACATCCCCTTTTGTTGTGCATCGAAAACTCTGGTAGTACTCGGGGGGAACATAACCCGGAGTGCCTGCAAGGGTGCTCACGCTGAGATGAGTATCAAGGGCATTGACCAATCTTGCCATGCCAAAATCAGATACTCTGGCCTCAAAATTTTCATCCAGAAGAACATTGCTAGACTTCATGTCGCGGTGGATAATATGAGGTATGCAACTATGGTGAAGGAAAGCTAGACCTCTCGCGGAACCTATAGCAATCTTCTTTCTTGCTGCCCAATCAAGCCTTGAAACCCCTGCCTTAGATTTGTCATGAAGAACAGCCTCCAGACTTCCCCATTTCATGTACTCATACACAAGAAGTCTCTCCTCACCGATCTTACAGTACCCTAACAAAGGAACCAGGTTTCGGTGCTTGATTTTCCCAATAGTTTCCATTTCCGCCATAAACTCCCTGTCACCTTGGCCTGTGACTTGGATTAGCTTCTTAATTGCAACAACAGAGCCATCTCCCAGTTGTGCCTTGTAGACCTCGCCAAATCCTCCAGAGCCTATCAAGCTGTCTGCACTGAAACCATTGGTGGCTTCAAGCAGATGGGCGAAGGTCAGTTTCCTCAAAGGCTTCTCAAATGTGGCTACATTGATGCTCAGAGGCTCGGGAACACTGGAAAGTTTCCAGCTGCTGCCACCGGAAGTTGGAAGGCTTTCGATATATTTCTCTCTCTTTTCCTCCTTCTGCTGGTACTTCCTCACCCGATACAGCATTAACGTAAGTATAAGGATACAGAAGAAAAAGAAAGTGACGCCAATTACCATTCCTGAAGTCAAAGAATTATTTCTCCCTCCAACTTTGGAATCTGTTGAGTGCCTTTGAGAGCTACATGCCACCAAGGGTACCCCGCAAAGGCCAGAGTTGTTCTCATATCTAGATGCTGGGAAAGTGGTCAGCTGACCTCCGGAAGGGATGGGACCGGTGAGGTTGTTGTTAGACACATCAAGGTCATTCAGAAAAGAGAGAGTTCCCAACGATCCTGGGACAAAACCCTGAAGGTTGTTATGAGAGAGATCAAGGACTCCAACTGCTTTCAATCCTCCAAAGCTATCAGGAATGTTTCCGGATAGCTTGTTGTGTCCTAGGTTAAGGACTTGTACGTAGGACAGCGTACCTAAGTTTTCAGGAATGGTTCCAGTCAAGGAGTTGTAGGATAGATCAAGGAAGATCATGCTGCCATTGCTGTTGAATGTGTAAACTGTCCATCCAGAGTAAATTCTAGTCGACGAGCACGAGTGAACCATAGGAAACTTTTCTAGTGTTTCTGCTCGGATTCCCTCAAACTCAACTAGTCCTCCTGCACCCCTGCAAGATGTCCCACCCTCATTTCTTACGAATGCAAACTGCTTCCCGGAAACAATCCCAGGAAGGACTAGGCCGGCTTGGTTGGAAAGCTCTGCTGGGATAGAACCACTTAGGTCATTGCTGTTCAAATCAAGCCAAATGAGGCTCTCACACTTGCCAAGCTCAGCTGGAATCTGTCCCGAGAGCGAATTGTTGCCCAACTGGAGTATAGCAAGCTTATGTAGATTCCCAATGCCCGATGGGATATCTCCGCTAAGGCGGTTACCAGATAGTGACACCCAAATCATATTGGTGCAGTTGACAATCGACCGTGGAATGGTTCCAGTGATGAGATTGTTGTTGAGAATCAGAGTTTCCAGGTTTCCTCCATTGATGCAAATGCCTTCTGGGATTTCACCGGTGAGGTTATTTGCCCACATAACCAAGTCAGAGAGCTTCGGCAAGCTCCAAATTTCTGAAGGAATTGGACCACTCAAGTGGTTGAAGCTCAGATCAATGGAATTCAGGTTCTTGCAGTTTCCAAGCTCCGAGGGCACATTCCCGGACAGAAAATTGTTAGCTAGAAGCACCTTTTCTAAAACTGATGCAGCATTGGAGGAGCAAAACCCTGAAGGAATGTTCCCAGCGAAGGCATT
>JAOTRO020000012.1:2771635-2794283 GCA_028566515.2 Pyracantha coccinea | reverse complement strand
TGAGGGTTAAATGTTCAACTTCCCTAGGGAGCATGCTTTGCACAGTGAATGGCCAGGATAAGATTTTAAGTGATGCCCATGTGGTATTTTGAGGATACGGTGCATCATATCTCGTCCGAGGTGTCCCATTTGATCATGCCAAAGCATGAGAGTGCTCTAGATCCCAGCCATAAGGCCGGCCACATGATGGGTTTCCATAGATCGAATGGTTGCTATGTACAACCCACTCGGGGGACGTTCCAGCTTCTCATGAATACGCTTCTTGCCATATTCATAAGAAGTGATACAAAGGTTTCAACATGATATTGATTATCTCAAATATCTCTAAAACTCAACAACATTCTGCCAAAACTTAGAGAATATAATGCCTCTTTAATGGTTAGTACCATTGGACAACATAATACGGGCTTTTCCGTATCCTTCTATCAGGTTGGATGGGTTGAGAGGGTTGTCATATGTGCATTTTTAGGTACAAAGTTAGTAAAATAATCTTTCTCACTCAATATAGTGTGTGTGGTGGTACTATCAGCCAGACAACTAACTTCCCCACCAGTCATACCTAGAAATAATTTAATTGAATTGGTCACATGCATAAATATAATTCCATTCATTCAATTAATTAATTTGAGAAATAATATCCATAAAATAATTATCCATAATTAAAAAAAAAAACCAAAACCAAACAATTAATTCCAAAAACTTACAAAAATTGTCCAAAAATTGAACCATAGACCTAAAATTTAAGGGAGGGGCTCGGCCTCTCCTAGAGGGTTCGGCCACTAGTGGTGTAAAACACCCTAACATGTCTTAGAAAAATAAAACTTTATTCTTCCATGGGAGCGGATGCCTCCTAAAAATCTGAATCCTCAAGAGTTGTAGTAGTATCTGCAGGATGTTCTATATGCACAAAGTTAGTCTTACAACATGAATGATACTGGGAAATAGCCTCGAGGGTAGCTCGGCATACACATGACCAATGATCCTTTGATCCACAGTGATAGCACATGTCCAGTTTAGTGGAAGCTGATTGAATGGTAGCTTTTCCCTTGCTTGAAGTTTGGGGCCTTAGGGGCAAGGGGTTGGTGCTTCTGGGTCAAATTTCCTCCCTTGGGTGGGCCTCTGTTTTGTTGACGTTGGGCTCGTGGTGGGGCTTGCCACCCATTTCCACAGCCACAACGGGGTTTCCATCAGTTGTGGCTGCTAGAATTAGTCGCATACGCTTCAGGCGGAGCGTTTAAGCCAGTGGGTGGAGCTTGATGATTCTTCATCAAAAGATGGTTTTGCTTTTTAGCGATAAGTAAAACAAATACCAAATCCAAAAATTTGGTGAACTTATGTGCCCTATATTGTTGCTGCATGACAATATTGGTGGCATTGAAGGTCGAGTATGTTTTCTCCAAGAGATCCTGTTCGATTAAGTCCTCTTTACAGAACTTAAGCAGTGATTGGATTCTACAAACTTCAGAATCGTATTCATTCACAGACTTAAAGTCTTGGAAGTGTAAATGTTGTCAGTCATGTCTTGCTTTAGGCAAGTAAATGTCTTTCTGGTGATCGAAGTGATTGGCCAGAGCGAGCCAGATGATACGTGGATCTTCCTCTGCGAGGTACTCATTTGCAATGCATCATGGATGTGTCTACAGATAAAGATCATAGCAGTAACTTTTTGAGCTTCGTCGACGGGTTCATCGTTGGTAGGTTGCTCGATAGTAGCTCTAAGAATCTTTGCAGTATAATGGAGCTTCACATCTTGAACCCACTTTAGGTAGTTTCTTCCATAAACTTCCAAAGCGATGAAATCGAGCTTGTTCAAGTTCAACATGTCCCTAAAACAAAAGGTACAACAAAACGTGGTTAGTCGTATAGAAAGCCATAGACATATATCGTAGAACATGCGGGTTCTATAGACATGTATTGGTTTAATTTAAACATGAAAGCTACGGGTTTCATGTGGTAAGTTTTGAATGAAAACTGCGGGTTTTAAACGCACTAAATTCAAAACTACAGGTTCAATTTAGATATGAACGTTCGGTTCATATATAGGGGTACCTGCAAGAACACAAAAGACAATATACAATAAAGTGTAGTGAATTTGTGGATTGCTTCAGGACTACGAAAGATAGTCAATGATTCAAAGAAACAAAATAATTTATTGAATCGTTAATTGCCAAAAAGTGAACTTCAGTCAATAATTTTGGATTAATTATCAGATTAATGGACTACTGGTCACTTTAATTAATTCAATAGATTGTAACCATTCGGGTTTGATTGTAGAAGCAAAAATAATAATAACATTTAAGTTAAAATTATAGCCCAGTCTCAGTGGGCTTGGGTGCCGTGTGCGGGGCAATGCCCTAAAATAAGGGGCTTAGTGGGCCACGGGTTAGCTACAATGCAGCCCAATCATAGTTGCAGGCTATGGGCCAAGGTTTGGGATAGGCCCAGCAACTAAGTTGCTGATTTTGGGCCTCAAAATTGGTGCGAGAAGCACAGGCTCAGCAAGGGGGTGGGCCTGGGTGTTAGGTGTGCGCGAAGCCCAGCAAATGATGGCTTCGATTTAGCCATGGGTGCGAGAAGACCAGCCAAAAGGCTGGCTTTGGATCCTGGGCCGAGGCACGGGGACCAATCAAGCAAGCTTGCTGCAGGTGGCGAAAGGGACGAGCCCAGCAAGCATCGCGCTTGCTGGAGATTGGCCAATGGCGTATGAGTGAGCCCAGCAGAGCTGCAGGCTTGCTGGAGTGGGGAAGGGTTGCAGGCCCGTTTCAAAACCCTACCTAAACCAAGGGCCTAGGTGTCACATCTTGGCTCGGGGTCCACCACATCCCTGGCCCACTCCACCACCGTAGCACGATATTGTCTGCTTTGGGCCCTGACTACGCCCTCACGGTTTTGTTTCTGGGAACTCACACGAGAACTTCTCAGTGGGTCACCCATCATGGGAGTGCTCTCGTGCGCTACTCACTTAACTTCGAAGTTCCGATGGAATCCAAAGCTAGTGAGCTCCCAAAAGGCCTTGTGCTAGGTAGAGATGAGAATATACATATAAGGCTTACAAAATCCTCACCCATGGACGATGTAGGATCTTACAGTTGGGCTCACTTGATGTGAGACTCTTTCACCTTCACTTCCTTAGACATCCTTTCACATGTGGCAAATTTTCAAGCCAAACACGTAGACAACACAAATTGAGTGACATGGAGCACATGTGGCCGTTGAGCTACATATATATGTGGGCCTAGACGTGGCAAATCAATCAATTGGGTACTCGTTAAGACCTGTTTAATTTGATATACCATTATATAAATGTAAGATTGGTAATGGTGATAATTGTGTAAGGTGAAATCAAACTAAACAAGTCTTAATGGATACCCGTTAACAACTCAATAAGTTGATTTGCATCACTAAGTGACCCAACTTGCTTTGAAACCATGAAGAAAGTTAATGTTTTATTATAAGATCAATTGATAATATAAAGAGTAATTCAATCTCTTATAAATTTTTGCAAAGTTTTTCTTTCGCCGATGTGTTACCTGTACATCGATCCTCACAATTAGTGATAAGTAGACACGAGAAAATAGGATTGAGCCAAAAATTGGCACCAATGGGTGTTAAGAGGAGATTTGGATATATTTTGTTGGGATGTGGTAAGCATATGCCACATGGAAGGATGAGAATTGACTCCAAACCTCCAACAAGACATGCAACACAAAATTGCCAACACAACACGTAAAGAAAATTTAGAAAATTGAGTCTTACAAAAAACAATACATCAATTTTTAATAGCTAACAAACAGCACCATGTCGATCCTCATCCTCCTCCAATCTTCCTCCCCCCTCATGTGACAACATACAGTATATTTATTTATTTAAAAACAAAATTAAATATGTTACATAAAACTTTAAGGACGTGTCCCTATTTTCCCATTTCTACTGAGTCAAAAAGATACTTTGACTGAGTCCTTTTCTCATCAAACTCTCTCTCTCTCTCTCTCAATCTCTCTCAATCTCTCTCGTCACACTGCAGTTGCCAATTTTTTTTTTTCGACATCAAACGCTCTTTAATCCTCCCATGTGGCTTCTCATGGCAAGTCCCTCTCTCTCGTCATACTTTGACTCAGTCCTTTTTCTCATTTCTGTTTGCAGATACACAACCAGATTATGAATTACGTTAGGTCTCGTAATGTATCAACTGTTCAAGAGACCTTTTTATGCAAGTGGTGAGATGAGGTCTCTTAATCATCTTATGTAAAGTAGAAGCGATGAAGATCACATATGGATATCTTAAGGTTTCTTTTCATTGAGGTATTATACAAGTATGTGATGCTGGTCACACTATATTAGGGATTCTTTCCGGATCCTCTTTGTGGGGATCTCGAAGATCCTCCAATCATATCCGTTTATTGTACATCATGTTGCCATATATCGTCAGGTACTGCTTATATTTAATTTTAAATAAAAAGATTTACAATGATTTCTAGCCACACAATATACAATGAACAGGTGTGAGTGGATGGATCCTCACAAAAAGGATCCAAAGAGAATCCTCATTCGGTCACACTTGAGTTATTTTTCCATCGAATTAAAATCGCATACACATATCTGATCGATTGAGCTTAATATTTGTCGAGAATGAATCACACATTAATGAAATGAGAGATCTTGCATGGGCTTATAAGTAAGTAGAGCTATTTGCCATTGCTAATTAGTTTTATAGTAGAATTTCAACTTTTTATGATATCATAACAAGTTGTTTCACGTATAAAGCCCAACAACCACACGTCACTACAAATATATTGAACTACTTTTTATATTGCCAATTTGTAACCTCAACTTTTTTCGCGGTACATAATCGTAAGTTTCGGAATGATTAACTATGAAGTTAGGTTTGTAATGGTGATTGCACAATTTGGATTATTGAGTCGATATACTCTATGGTTAATAGTCTTTGAGTGAATAAGAGAGGTGGACCCATAAGGGGATTCACATCAACCAATCATGAAAATTACAACTCTTTTTGGTGAGGAATTTTGAAGTCTCAATAAATTGAGGTCAAGTATTTGAAAAATGATCACAAAAAGTTAGATATATGAAGCATTACAAATGTTGTTCATCAACATTGCAAAGGCAAGCGAGACGGATTTGCACGTTCTTAGAAATTTTGTCTTTTTTTTTTGTTTTTTGTTTTTTGTTTTTCCGGCTAAAGATTGCTATCATTTGGTATGAAAGCCCAGCTTGTGAGAATATAGTAACGATACAATCTTTTAGCTCTATGGTTGCTGATATCATTACTCGACTAACGCATATGATTGTCAAACATTGCAAAATGGAACCTCTAAACATAAATGTTTGGAAGATGAGAATGCTGTTGCTTCTCAAAGAACAAGATTTTTATTTTTTTTTCATTCTTGAGAAAAGAAAGTAAATTCTTACTTAGAACGGATCATTTAAAAATATCTCTAATGGATCATTTAAAAATATCTTTAATGCCTTTGTAATACTCATGAAGAATTTTTCTAATCGGTCATTCTACATGGTGCAACCAATTTGTTGGTAATTTGACCTCAATCACTTATGACTTGAAAATTCTTCAAACATAACCTACAAATCCAAGTTGACCAACTGTGAAATGTACTGAAATCCTAATTAATTAACCATATTAAGAACTTAAAAGTTCTCTAAAATGCGGTGGGTGGGTGGCTTGGCTTGCATTGGAGTGGAAGGACAAGCAAAAAAAAAGGACGAGTCATACATAGAGAGTTGCATTTTGATAAACAAATTGAGTGAAATCTTAGGTAACAAACTTGAGTCAGAAATTCAGAAAGTCGGTATTTATTATTGGAGGAAAACCTGTTAATGTCAGTCTTTTTTGTGTACTCACTCACTCAGTAGCCAGTGGACAGTTGGGAGGAGTGGGGGGACCTCTATTTTGTAAGGATTGAGATTGTCTGCAAATCTCACATTTTGAAATCTACGAATCGAGTAATTTGGATTGTTTAAGAGAGATATTTGAACGTTGGAGAGAGATTGTGTGTGAGGTGAACGAATGTGATAGGTTAATGGGAACTGCATGATTAAAATTGAACGATTCGAATTGCTCGATTGCTGGGCTCCGGAGCGTGAGATCCGGAGAGGATATCAAGCCACTTTGTAATTCAGTTCCTACTACCTATCACTGGCCTGCTTGCAAGTTGCAATGTCTAGCTTTCTAACTCAGACTCTCATGAGATGGGCCTCACTGAGGCTTATTGGCACAACTTCTTTGGTTTAGCTTTGCCACGGCTAGCCCTTCTGAAATGGGTAGAGAAAGGGGCAGAGAAACTACTCTGCCGTTGCTGCGTGGTTGCAGGCTGTCCGGCCAAAACATAACGGGTGGGATGAAGAGAAGGGTGTTTCATGTGTGTGTGTGTGTGTGTGTGTGGTGCCCCCGGGTATGGTTAGGCGGGTGGTCCAGATGCTAGACCCAAATTTTTTCCAAAAGGGCAAATGTTCGAACTGTAGTTATTGAGAAAATCTTGTGTGTCTATTTCTCGTCGCGTGAGTAATATGAGCAAAGAGCCATGCATATAGTTAGAAGTGGTGGAATTGTGAATTTGTGGTGATTGACGGAGCGGAAATAGATTTTTATACAAAAAGCTGTATGAGATATTTCGTCAAACACCTCTAACTTATAATATTTCGGCCAAATTATATATCTAACTCAAGCGTATACGATTTTCTCTTGGCGTTCAGGATATTTGAAGCTTGTTTTGTGGACTTAAATAAAGCTCTTGGAGAGCTTTACCCCACTAGAAGAAAAATCTTAAAAATTAACGGCTTAAAGCACTTGAAGATAAAGGATGGACTCATATACAATACAAGAGGACTAGTTGTTGAGACTGGAGAATTCCCCATTCAACTTATCCTGCAAGAAAAACAAGCAAGACTCAATGGAAGAGAATCATAACCTTGAGTTTGTTTCGATGATCCACTCTACTAAGTAGTCTGACTTTTTAAATAATTTTCATCATTCAATTATTAGAGTCAATATTTTCCGTTTGATTTTCCGAACTACTCAGTAATCCCATACTATTGAAGAAAAATTACATAGTCTGATGATCAAAGTCCGTGTTATAAGTCCATATTTCTCTTACTCTTGAGCAATTGCTACTCTTGAAAAATAAACGGAAAATAAATACATCAAAGATAGACAAAGTCACTTAACATATGCGTGAGCGCGTGCCGCAAAGCTAATGTTTATAACACTACTTATATGTTATATCAACATCACTTATGGATTAATTGTGAGAAAGTCTCTTTGGACTAATTGGTAAAGAACCATTTAAATGGTTGAATTCATGGAACGATAACCATTCATCTGCAGAAAAAATTCAAAACATCCCCAATGGGCCAATAGGAAAAACTTCCAATCGCCCTTCACTTTCCTATGTGGGACGACTCTCATATCTGCTGTCATGAAAAAAGTTTCGATTCCACCTCAAAATTAACTATCAGAGTGGACTAACTCAACAACTTCTTATAAGCTCATGCAAAGTTTTCTAACTTTCCGATATGATACAGCTCTCCACTTGATCACATTTAGAGACAACAATGGGAATAAGATTTGATAAAACAAAGAATAAATTTAAAGCATCAGGCACCAACTTACCATCGCAAAGTAGGAACCTGTTTAAGGTCACCATTTTTTAAGACATGTAATAAAAAACCAAAAGAAGTTTCAACTTGGTCATTTTCAAATGTGCTGTACCGACAAGAAAATCTGCACATAATCCTCAAGAAAATCCAACATTACCGAAATAAAATGCAGATATTATGGAGGTAATGCTAAAAGCTCCATAAAGTAATCCAAATTCAGCCCGACGATTATTAGCCTAATTAATGATTTGTGTTCATAATTTCAACAGCAGAAAACGAGTCCACATGCTTTGTCATCATCATATAAGACAAATTACTACTAAAAACTTCAATATCACGAGCAGAACATCTCCAACATTACTAGCTATTTTTTTTTGTTATTGTAACTAATCGGATAACTCAAATGTTAATTTGACTGCCATTTCCAACAATACTAGATATTTTAAGTTAAGTTAAAATATTTTAATATTATATTTTCTAAACTGAACAACTCAAGCTCTTTTTATGCTCTTGAAGCCCACAAACAATGCATTTTATAGTTTGTAACGTTTAGAAAGATATAACTTTTTTCTCTCCTCCTAGCTAAATTTAGCTAGTTCAGATAGCTAATAATTTAGCTAGTCAGTTAAAACTTGGTTTTTCTCCTTTTATTTATTTATTTATTAATGAAAATTACAAAAAAGTCTCATTTAGTTAGGCTGTTGGAAGTCCTTTTAATAGGTTCACACTTAAGTTTACTTGCTGACTAAATTTGACCTACACCAATAATGGTCAGCTAAACTTAAATTAGTCCAAACCCCAATTGATAATCTCTCTTCCGAAGATGGTCTTGTGTGCGACCGGCCGTATACGGCATTTTTTCTATGGGGTGGGTGGGACCATATGTTGCTCGGGGTGTTGAGAAAATATATTGTAGTTCCGATTTATATGTGTAGCAGTATAAATACGTGATTTGACGGTTGTTCATTAAATTTAAATGAAAAGAATTTGAACTTGATAATACTAAAATTGCAACAAAAATTAAGAAACATTATATTAAATGATTTCAAATAATCAAAATCTTATCGTATAACGTCATCTAATTCTTGGATTTGAAATCATTTCATCCAAATGGAGTCCATGGTAGGCCTCAATATCTATCATCATGAACTGCTTTTCAGGATTAATCACCAATAAAACTAGAAAATATGTGGCAAAAGCTTTTTTTAATTTCTTCTCCTAGTTAAATTTAGTCAGCCCACTTGCTCAGCTAACATTTCTGTCGAGAGCCGAGAGTCGAGACCATTTGGCAATAGGAGAAATTCTAGTGTGCGGCTACCATATGCGGCAACACTCTCACAAAGGGTGGGATCAACGTGAATGTGCTGCCGCAGCCGCACTCCAGAGTTCATGCTGCTGTAGGTTTTGTAACCTCAACATGGGAAATGTTTTTGGGCACAACAGACTGCTTTTTACCAGTAGTAATGCAGAAATTTTGATGCTTTATCTTGATAGTTCGTTCGAACGAAACCATGCAAATCTTTCGAGTTCAAGGTAAACTTGAAACACGAATTGCTTGCCTTAAAAGTAAATTTTATTCAAAAACATGTTAAACCAATTCGTCAGGAGGATTTGAAAGTACAAAATTCGTCAGGAGTTGAACAATACCAGTATTTTTCGAGGCAAAGGTGTCGAGCAAAGCGTTCAGAGTCTTGCAAGGCGAGGCATAAGCCTTTGAATTTCTTTTTTTTTCTGTAATTATAATACCACAAAGGCAGAGGATGAGAGGATGAGAGTCTTCACTAGTACAATATCTCTGCTGTAGTGAGCTCAAAGAATGGCAGTTTAACTCGCAGTTTTGGGCGCCGAAGCGAGACAATAAATGATGAACAATGTATGAATTTTTGCCTCAAAACTCTTGAAACAAATACAGAAACCTATTTAGAAAACTGCAAATGGTTTGAGTTACTCAGAGACTGCTATTACTGCAACTTTACAAAGTCACAGAAACTAATTGTGATGGACAATGGTAAAACAGCAGTTAGCAAAAATGTGAGAGAGGAACACAAACCAAATAGAAAGAAACAAAGTCCTTTTCGAAGCCTTAGTTATACACACGATTTTTCGAATGAACGAGTATACACTTTACCGCAACTTTGAGCTAGCAAAAGACTTCATCATTTACTTTGTTCTCACTATGCGTTTCTTCTACATCTCTCTCTGATTCACAGTTCTATTATATACAGCGCGTGCACTGAGAAGGATAGAACCCCCGTCTTCGATTTGGGAAATTTTGATCCTTGGAACCACATCCGGATCCCATATGCTATGAATTTGGTATTTCTTTCATGGTTCTTCAACAACAGTCTCTTTCAGCGAACAGTCATCAAGGACGTCATTCTGTGAATCAACCTGAAGCTCTTTAAACATAGCCATAACCTGAATCATGGTTGGCCTACGTAATGGCCTTTGATCAAGACACTCAAAGGCAATCTGCAGATACTGGTATAGTTCAGCCTCACCAGATATTTGTGTCAACAACTCGGTGTCCAGTATCTCACTCCATCTCTTCTCTCTCTGAAGCAGCTTTGCCCATCCAACCAGATTGTTGTCATCACCAAACGCTGATGGGTCTGTAGGCCTTTTCCCAGAGAGAAGCTCTAGCAGAATAACGCCATAGCTGTAGACATCACCTTTCGTTGTGCATCGAAAACTCTGGTAGTACTCAGGGGGAACATAACCTGGAGTGCCTGCAAGGGTGCTCACACTGAGATGAGTGTCAAGGGCGTTGAGCAATCTTGCCATGCCAAAATCAGATACTCTGGCCTCAAAATTTTCATCCAGAAGAACATTGCTAGACTTCATGTCGCGGTGGATAATATGAGGTGAGCAACTATGGTGAAGGAATGCTAGACCTCTCGCAGACCCTATGGCAATCTTCTTTCTTGCTGCCCAATCAAGCCTCAAAACCCCTGCCTTAGACTTGTCATGAAGAACAGCCTCCAGACTTCCCCATTTCATGTACTCATACACAAGAAGTCTCTCCTCGCCGATCTTGCAGTACCCCAACAAAGGAACCAGGTTCCGGTGCTTGATTTTCCCAATAGTCTCCATTTCCGCCATAAACTCCCTGTCGCCTTGCCGTGTGACTTGAATAAGCTTCTTAATTGCAACAACACAGCCATCTCCCAGATTTGCCTTGTAGACCTCGCCGAACCCTCCAGTGCCAATCAAGCTGTCTGCACTGAAACCGTTGGTGGCTTCGAGCAGATGGGCGAATGTCAGTTTCCTCAAAGGTTTCTCGAATGTGGCTACGTTGATGCTCAGAGGCTCGGGAACACTGCAAAGTTTCCAGCTGCTGCTGCCAGAAGTTGGAAGGCCTTCGATATATTTCTCTCTCTTTTCCTCCTTCTGCTGGCACTTCTTCACCCCATACAGGGCTAGAGCAAGTATAAGGATAGAGAAGAAAAAGAATGTGATGCCAATTACAATTGCTGAAGTCAAAGAATTCTTTTTCCTTCCAACTTTGGAATCTGATGAGTGCCCTTGAGAGCTACATGCCGCCAAGGGTACCCCACAAAGGCCGGAGTTGTTCTCATATCTGGATGCTGGGAAAGTGGTCAGCTGACCTCCGGAAGGGATGAGACCAGTGAGGTTGTTGTTGGACACATCAAGGTCATTCAGAAAAGAGAGAGTCTCCAACGATCCCGGGACATAACCCTGAAGATTGTTGTGAGAGAGATCAAGGACTCCAACTGCTTTCAATCCTCCAAAGCTATCAGGAATGTTTCCGCCTAGCATGTTGTGTCCTAGGTTTAGGACTTGCACGTAGGACAGCGTACCTAAGTTTTCAGGAATGTTTCCGGACAATGAATTGTAAGACAGATCAAGGAAGATCATGCTGCCATTGCTGGTGAATGTGTAAACTGTCAATCCAGAGTAAATTCTAGTCGACGAGCATGAGTGAACCATTGGAAACTTTTCTAGTGTCTCTGCCCGGATCCCCTCAAACTCAACTAGTCCTCCTGCACCTCTGCAAGATGTCCCACCCTCATTTCTTACGAATGCAAACTGCTTCCCGGAAACAATCCCGGGAAGGACTAGGCCGGCTTGGTTGGAAAGCTCCGGAGGGATAGAACCGCTTAATTTATTGCTGTTTAAATCAAGCCAAATGAGGCTCTCACACTTGCCAAGCTCAGCTGGAATCTGGCCCGAGAGTGAATTGTTGCCCAACTGGAGTATAGCAAGCTTATGGAGATTCCCAATGCCAGATGGGATATCTCCAATGAGGCGGTTGCTAGATAGTGACACCCAAATCATATTGGTGCAGTTGACAATCGACCGAGGAATGGTTCCAGAGATGAGATTGTTGTTGAGAATCAGAGTTTCCAGGTTTCCTCCGTTGATGCAAATGCCTTCTGGGATTTCGCCGGTGAGGTTGTTTGCCCACATAACCAAGTCAGAGAGCTTCGGCAAGCTCCAAATTTCTGCAGGAATTGGACCACTCAAGTGGTTGAAACTCAGATCAATGGCCTTCAGGTTCTTGCAGTTTCCAAGCTCCGAGGGCACATTCCCGGACAGAAAATTGTTGGCTAGAAGCACCTTTTCTAAAACTGATGCAGCATTGGAGGAGCAAAACCCTGAAGGAATGTTCCCAGCGAAGGCATTCGAACTGAGATCTAGCACTTGAAGTCGCATGCCATTTGTAAGAGACAGCGGCACAGGACCAGTTATGTTGTTGAATGGCACATAGAGATATCTCAAGCTAGGAAGACGAGTTACAACGGTATTGAGGAAATTCCCCGAGAGCTGATTGTGACTGAGATTGAGGCTAACCAATGAAGTGCAGGGCAAAAAACTCGAGGGCAACTCTCCAGAGAGAATGTTATCAGAGATGTCGAGTTCCTCAAGAGTCCCACAAGCTTTTCCTAGTTCGGCTGGAATTGCACCAGAAAAATGATTATGACCAAGAAATAGTTGTCTCAATTTCTTCAGATTACCCAACAAAACACCCGGAATTTCATTCTCGAGCTTATTATTCGACAGGTCTAGCGTCTCTAGAGCCTGACAGTTTTCGAAACTCGGAGGAAACTGATCCCCAGAGAGCGCATTATGTGATAGCCTAAGCAAAGTGAGGCTGCTGCACTGCCCGAAATCAAGGGCGGAGAAATTCCCCGAAAAATTGTTGCCTGAGAGATCCAAATACTTGAGAGAAGCTGAAGCCTTTGCAATGAAGTTGTTTGGCAATTCCCCGGAAAAATTGTTGTACGAAAGGTCAAGGGTTGATGCATTCTTGCAAGACAAGAAAGAATCGCTCAGCTTTCCGGTGAGCTTGTTGTGTGAAACATTGAGCAGGTTCAGATTGTTGCAAGTCAACCAATCCGCATTCGAAATCAGATTGTGAGAGACGTCAAGCTGAAGCAGAGAAGCACCAAACCCTAGACCGCCTCCGGGGATTGAATTTCGCGACAAGTTAGCGAAAACAAGGCGGTCGCAGCCCTGAAGAAACGATCGGACTGGAAGCGGTTGGGAGATGTTGTTGGAGGACAAGTCAACAGTTTCAAGTCTGCATGATGTTAAATTGGACACAGAGAGATCAGCACCAGAGAATGAATTGCCCTGCAGGTGGAGTTGCTGGAGGTTCGGCAGGGCGGCGAGACGCGGAAGGTGGAGGCCGCCAATGAGACCGGCGTTGGAGAGGTTGAGGGAGGTGACTGCGCCGTCAGAGGAGCAGGTGATGCCTTTCCATGAGCAGAGAGGTGTGGAGGAATCAGGTTTCCAATCGGATAAGAAGCCATGGGGATCAGATACAACAGAGGATTGTTTGAATGCATACAACAGCTCCACCATATCACCACCGCCGCCGCCGCCGCCGCCGCCGCTTGAAGACAAAATTCTGGCGCCTGAGGTCAAACTTAGTTGCAGGTGGAAGTGAAAAACAACCATCAACAGAAAGCAAAAGAATCCCATCATCCTTTGTTGTGATCTGAACCTCTAATCTCTCTCCAACATCATCAACCTTTCAGAATTTCATGAAAAAAAAAAATTCGGTTCAGCAGATTTCTGCAGATGGAGAAAAATAAAATAAAAACTAAACAATTTCAACACCTAAAACTCAACCAGTTTCTTCATTACAGATCTGAGCTGAAAATCTGATCTCTCCATTTTTTTCCACACATTTTCTCTAGTGGGGCTTGCTTGGAAGCTGCTTAATGAAAATTTTTAAAATTGGAAAACTAAAATAAAACTCAGAAGAAAAAAAATTAAAATAAACGAAAGGGTTGGTGGGATTGGTGGTGGAAATCACTGTCAAGTATAAAAAATATATGAAAGCATCAAACTTTGAAAGAAAAACCATCAAAAAACACAACAATTAAGACTTAAGAGCTCGAAAATACCATGAAAAAATAACATGAATGAATAATGATAGAGAAAGATGATGATATTAATGAAAAAAAGAAAAGTAGGGCTTCAACTTAAAGGGCAAGTGCTCAGCTATAATGGTCAGTCAGAGATTGTGAAGAAAAGAAAGGGGAGAGAGAGAGAGAAATACCTCGGAGCAGACAGAGTCTCTGGGTACGATGTTCAGATATGTCGGGTCTCTGATAAACATCAAACAAAAGTACAGTAGTAGTACATCCTACAGCATTTCAAATGATATAACCTTAATAATAATTTCTTCTGTTTTTTTCTTTTTCTTTGGAGTTTGACTGATGATTTTTAGAACCCAGAAGAAGAAGCAGAAACACCCCAAAAATGTTTTCTGTGAATGTGACACTCAGAAGTGTCATACGATGAACAAGGGATGAATGGTTCTGTTTGGAAGGTGAGAAAAGAAAAAGAAAAAGAAAGATAAATTGGTTTTGGAGAAGGGGAGGGAGGGAGGAAGTAAAGTCAGACAGAAAACAAGAATAGAATACAAGACAAGTTGGTGGGTTTAAGGGGGCAGAGGAGAGAGAAAGTCCAGAGAGAGAGAGAGAGTAAACTGTGGAAGGGGAGAAATTTTTAATTGCGCCGGAAATATGGATGGTATATCACGTGTTTCTATATAAGTGGAGGAAAATTTTAATTTTTAAGTTATTAATCTTTTAACACACATATTCCACAATTTATATGAAAACGCATGATGTACTATATCGTGTGACGATCACACTGAAAAATCTATCGTTAGAGGGATGCCACCCTAGCTTTTTTCTCTATTTCTGGGTCCAGTCAAACTTTGGATATGATTCCTCCTCCTCTCTCTCTCTGGTGTCAATTTTGTGACAATTTCGGGGCTCTTGGGAGAGTTGGAAAATTGGACGGACTCCCCCGCACGTACGTCTCTAAAATGTGGTCGTGATTTTTTTCCTTTTTTAATGTAGAATTAAATTTGTATGTGCAAATATCTGAATAAATTTATTAATGTTTACAATTACTTGCCCAAAAGGAAATGTTTGCATATGTAAAGCTTTAGGATAAGAGTATTAGAGTAATGCTAGCTAGCTTTCCCTTTGTTTTACTTTTATTTTTTTATTTTTTATTTTTATGTTTTGTTCTTATTCTTATATTGTAATGGAGTAGGTAAATTAAAAATATTTATTTTTGTACAGATAACCGAGTAGATTGAAGTCGATATGGACTAACGAAGACAAAAATGACGCAATGGGGATTCATAGATTTGATGTTCGAGCTCCGTGTTGGGTGCATAATACCTTCCCAAAAAAAGCTTGACGTCCTGGTTGAAATTCATTGCTTTGCCGTGATGTATGATAGATTAAAGTCATCGGAGATCGTTTAGACTTGTAAGACCGCATTTTAAAGTTTGTAATAAAAACCCGACTTTTCGTTTTACATCCAGTTTACTTCTTTTACATTCCATAAGACTTCCCTGAACTTCCCAAGAGTCGACTTATGTCTATTTAAGCTTTAAGGCTACTATTATAATCACCATTCAAGAATTATTCAAATAAACAGTTCGGTTTTCTTCCAAAATCTGATGGATTCCAAAACATTGTTCTTCAAGGGCTTATATTGATATCCATTCTTCACTCGTGCTGCGCCACATTATTCAAGATTATCACTACAAAGTATGAAATACAACAAAGTTGGAAAGTGTTTTAACCATTTGTTTAACGTTGTGATAACAGCAATGGTCAAAATAGTGAACAGACTTTTTATTTCATAACAGTTACATAAGTTAATCATTTTTCAGTTGGTTGATTTGTTGGATTGATATATTTACTTGATACCAATTAGATGAGTATATAATTTTTTTAGTTTGTCCATTTTTTTTAATGATTAATTGAAACATTGACTTTATCTATTTATTTCGAGTTTGTTTAATTTGTTTTCTTAGATGACCTTCTAAAGGGGCCTATAAAATGGGCACTTTACAATGTTTTCATTATCAAATTAGGAGGAAAAAAATATCGGAGTACAAAGAAAAATGGACCTAGCGTTCATCTAATGTAATATCACATCCACCACATTTATTAAATATGACCATGCTTTTTATACTTTTGTTACTTTTTGTCTATTGATTTTCTTTAATTCATTCAATTTGACGATTGAAAATTGAGAGGGACATGTGAGAAGTAAAAATAGGTATGTGGATAGCACCACCCTTTATATATGTAGGACTCAATCTATACATAAATGAGTCTACTATGTATTTACAAGAGATGTAATGTAGTGTAATTAGTTCTGTTTCATCACTATCACTTTTGTATGTACTATGTACTAATGTAAGCATGTTAAGCACCAAGTACAAAGTAGCTTACATTCCTTGTAGTTTTGGGAACAGAATTTTCAAATCCCAACACAAATAGATTAAAAATAAATTTGAAACACTGAATTTACTCATTAAATTTATAACTGTCAGATGACTAAATAATTTTTTATTGGGTTTTGTTTTTAGATGAATTTTAGAAAGTAACTTATAGATTAGACAATTTTGTTGATCAAATTACATTGCTAAATGAAAAAGATAAGGATGAAGATTGGTGGTTCCTTTTTCGGGTTAGTTAGTTTTGTTTAATGTTTTGTATTGCGTCGTTTCGGCTAGTGTTGTGGTTTTGTTGTTCCAGCTATGGTTTGTGTGTGCATTTGGTGCTTGATTTGTCACGTTTATCGTCTTTTTCGACAAATTATACTGTTTGCACCTAGTTTTTGCGTGTGGTAGCATGTAAGGGTTTTATTTCATTTGTTGATTGTGCAAATTTTTCTCTATATCAAGAAATTGATCATTGCATAATATGTATATATTTGCCACCTCTTGTAAATTTAGTTTGCGTGAAATCTTTTTATAGTTGCTTGTCAAAAAAAAAAAAGAAAAAAAAAGAATGAAGATGGCATGAGTAAAAAAGGAGCTAGCATTCCTCACTGTCATTTTTGTATGTGCTATTGTAAGCATGTTAGATACCAAATCCAAAGTGGGATATATTCCTTGGTAGTTTTGGAAACACGATCTTCAAATCCCAACACAAATAGATTAAAAATAAATTTTAGATCGACCCAAAATATATCAACAAGGTTATATATTTACCAAATCAAAAGACAATTGAGATGTATTAGTCAATGTTGCATAAAGAGGATTTGTTGTTGTACCTCTCTTTATATTGTTATAGCTTGTTACAAATTTTTTTTCTTGTCTCGAACATGTATGCGAATCTAGTGTATTTAAATCTTTATGAATACAGAAACCTTTTAACTTTCACTTGGAAATAAAATATATATGAAACATTTCGGGTTCGTTTGAAGTTTTAAATAGCTGAAATCGTTTTTGATGAAAATATTTTTAAGACCAATCGTTAGGAAACACTACAAGTGCTTATTATGAAACTCAAAAATATTTTTTTCCAAAACGTTTTTCTGTCATTCTAAAAATGCTTTTAAATGAACTAGTCATGATTTACTCGAATTGCGTAATTAGTAAGGACTCTTCATACATTGACTGTCACATAAATCTAAGTTATGTTGAATAATACTCTACTATTTACGTATAAAAGAGGAGCAAGAATATAAGCATGAAATCAAGCAAGTGTTTCATACGTAATAATTAACATTGAATAAAATGGTCTTAAAAAAAACTATTTTTAAGACTCAAAAAGTTAATAAAATACCAAGAAGGACTTTTGGTTTAAAGTTGTGGACGTTAATTGCATGAGTGAAAGGAGGGAACTAATATATCGTTAAAATAATTTCGTGATTGAGTAAGTGAATTGGTCACCGATAAACTGCTCTCCAAATCCACAATTTACGATTAAAAACTAAATTATTGCTTTACAAGGTGTCAGCCAGTTAAGATTTTCTTGCCATGTATCAATATTTTAATATTATTAAGTCGAATTGTCACTCAAGGGTGCCATGTGGTCAAATATCCTAATGAAGGAAAAAGATTTGGAGAGAGGATTATTTTTCTGAGGATCTCGTGATCGTGACAGTTTATCGTATATCTTGAGATAAGTTTTAGTTAGATACTATTTATATTTAATTTAAAATTTAAAATTTAAAATGATTTCTAATATCATGATATACAATGAACGGTCACGATCACGAGATTCCCAGAAAAAGAATTCGGCGAGGGACCATTTTCCCCTAATGATAGGGTGTAAGATTTCCACCCTGCACTACTTCTCTTTTATAAATTATTAAGTTTTGAACTCTTCTATCTTTTTAATAGTAATAAAATTTAAAAAAAAAAAACTGATAAGTACAAAACTAAAATATCATTCAAATTTCTGGAAAAGGAAATACATTGATAATTAAATATGGATGATTTTGGGTAAAACTATAAACAAAAAACATCAAACTTCTACTCCACAGACAAAATCTGCGTAATGTGATACTAACTCAACTCTTTTAATGTTTAAACGTATTTTCACATTAAAAAGAGAAAAAACATCAGTTAATTTTTATAAATGTTGATGATGAAGGATTTGCCTTACTCTCTAATATACACAAAGCGATTAGAAAGAATCAAGATCAGAAATTTAGCTATCAACTACAAAAGTAGGCTACTTCTATCCCGCTCATAGCAATTAAAAAATGCTAACTTTCCAATAAAACGACCCTTCTGTACCCCATCTCCAAAAAAAAAATTAAATAAAAAAACAAAGAGATTCAAACGGGAAAGAAACTAAGAACCGCAAATAGAACAAAAAAATTCAATGATAATGAAAACAAGACGAAAAATATCACTTTATTAAAAGCGAATATGGCTACTGTTTTTTATTTACGCGTCTCTCGTGCGTATACGGCGATTTTGAGTCACTAAAATAATGTGGTGGTGGTGGTGGTGGATGGTATAAAAATAGAAAATTTCGAAAAGCTGAGAGAAGGCGCGGGGCGCGGGACATAGGGTTTGGCGGATCTCTCTCGGTCGGGGGCCTCTCGCTCAAAACTCCAAAAACCTAAAACTCCAAGTCTGCCAAAATATTTGTAGTTGTTGAGAGGTTGTTGCTGAGTGGGGGTGCATTTTGTCAGTATGCTTTACACACGAGTGCATAGATTTCTAAACAAAGATTAAGGCAAAGAAAATAGGTCCAAAACCCCATCAGCAGCTCCCGCTAGATTCGCACTTTGCACCTCATTCCAACAAAATAAATACAATTATTAAACAATATAATAAGGGAAACTTTTAAAAAGGTGAAACTCTCTGCCATTTATTTTTTGGCATAATGTTTTATAATATTGGCATTATAATTGTGTCAAAAGTTAAGGTGACGGAGAGTCTATAGAAAGTCTCATTTTGAGAATTTTCTTAACATTTTTCATATAATAAAGTAACTAAGACTGTCATATATAAAATCTTTATTCATCTTAATTTATTTGTTATTTATCATATGAGTTAAGTTACAAATTTACTCCCTAAATTTTAGTGGTCATTCTACTTTGGTCCTTATGTTTGTTTTTGTTTGAAGTTGGCCTCTAAACTTTTAAAAACCTATTAAGTGAGGACAATAGTGACGTCAATTACAAAAGTTGACAAAATTATTAGTAGGCACAGTTCAATTTGGTTGGTTTTGGGTTCGAACATACCACGCAGTTCAATTTCCTCATAATCATTTTTCTTGAGGTGAAAACAATTTTTTTTTACTCGTTACTATTCTTTTTTACTCGTTGCTATTCTTGTTTACTCGTTAGTTTTCGTAGCGTTTAAACATCTCCAAACAAAACTAATCGCATTGGTTTTGACCATTTCTTAGCTTAGATGCTTCCTTCGATACAAAAGTGGTCAAGTGCTAATCTATAGAAGACATTTTGAGCAAGTAGGGAAGTTAAAATATCCTTCAAATTGAGTTCATGTGCTATTTAGTAAATTTCTGCAACAAAAGTCACTTTCCGTCTTTATTACACATACTTTCAAAGGTTTAAGAATCAATAAAGTTGGTGGACTAAAGTGGAAAATTCCAATAGTTTAGGAAGCAAATATGAAATTAACCGGTATAAATCATTGGCAACATTGTCAATGTCATAACACGTATGATTGAGAAATATAACAAATAAACCAAAACAAAAATATTGTTGCTTTAGCTAAAAACAGCGGAATCCTCGCAAAGAAAGCAGACTGATTCATGGACCGTCCCTTTTATTAAGCAGACTGATTTATGGACCGTCCCTTTTATTTATTTATATAAAGTTGGTAATGAATAAAGTGCCAAAATCCACACTACCCCATGGCTTCCCTCCATGCCAAAAGCTATATAAAATTTCAGTGAGAGAATTTTACCACATAAGACTTCCTAGAGTTGAGATCCTTTTTGGTTTTCACTACCCGGAATCTAATGATAAAAATATCCGGATAGTTCAAGAGAAAGAAAGATTCGGACTCTTATTTTATATGAGGTGAATCAATATAATGATATAATAGGATGCGCAAAATTTAATTTACGTGTTCATATTTCTTGGTGAATCTGAACAAAATTCGGAGATGATCTCAACTTGACTTCTAGTTCCTCTCCCCTCCCTTGGGGACCAAACTCAACTGCTTTTTTACTCAAGAGCTAAAACTATTAGCCATACCTCCTTCCCTCTTCACGGGTTTCTTCAACCTTACTCCTCCTCTATACTATTTCTGTCCATTTATGGATACCATTTATTTATTATTTGTTAGGTAGGTATTCATTGGTGCATAAATGCCAACGTAAATATTGTTCATGCAAAGGTCGTTTTTTCCCTTCCCCTCTTGGTATGGAAATGATAAAACTCTTTGCACTATTCGTTGTTGATCCTTATGTATCTCGTATAAGTTGATCTAATTATATAAGTGAATTTCACATTCACGATGATTAACAATGTGATTAGTATATAATAACCAAATCATTTATTCATATTTATCAATTACATTGTTGATTACATATAATACAAGGTAGAACTTAATTATTCAAGTAGGTTTGATTTCCGTTAAAGATGTAGTTAGCAAATAAGCTACGTATAACAATACTCGATTAGTAGGTGGCATTGCTACATGTTTTGCTCGTTTGCTAGCAATTTTGTTTTCACTCTTTTTCTTAGTGATTGGTCTATTGTAATCGTATAATATTGGCTCCCTAATCATTGGGACGTAACTTGCTCCAATTTGTCTGAATGCAGTTTTTGTTAGTGTCTTTGTTTGCTTATGCTCGTTTTTCAAATTGAGTGATTCGTCTGCTGTTGTATTCTCATAGTTTCTATTTGTTTTGTGTCATGATCTACACATGTTTGTTTGAGGACGATTATGCAAGAATTTTTGTTTTTTCTCGTTCCTCTAAACCCTAGACCACCCGTTTAAGGGAATAAGTAAAAAAAAAAATTCTTACATAACTTCTTGTATTGTTGATTACCTGTAACGTGACCGAAGTTTCACTTTGGTTTCAATAGTTTCAATTTTCACATGAGTCCTATAGTTTGTTAGAGATTGAAAACAAGGACGATGATTTAAATCTGTCAATTCTTTTAATAGAATTACCACATTAGGGGGTACATTTGAAGTCAAAGGGAAAGTCATTACCGAAACAACTTCGATACAGAAATATAACTTAGTGACCATAAAGGCCCTTTGTCCAATTTAATCTCACATTTTTCACTCATAGTGATTTTGTCGATTTTTTCTTACGAAATTAAGACATTGTCCTTGAATTGCCACAATTAATATATATACTTAAAATCACCAAATAGTTAATGAAACTCGGCTCAAACTACAAAAACCAAAACCATTTTTTAGCATAAGGAAAAAAAAACATTTTTCTCTTTTCATTTTTCCCGTATACAAGAGATTATGTAGCCAATATAATGTGACTGAGTCTCACCTGTGCAAAAGGATGTTATAAACAATCTGATTAGATGTACATGTAATTAACATTAAGATATACATTTGATTAAGCTTGATTAATCAAACGAATAGAAAGTTTGGAGTGTTCCAAAAGGGAAAAGCAACAAAACGTGCCAAGACTCTTACGGTGGCCAGGAACTTTTTGTTTTTTGGAAAGCTGGGAATATCATTAATAGGGCAAAGATGCCAAATATTACAAGGAAAGCTTACACCGAGGCAAGCAAATAACTAAGCAGAAATTAAGCCGAGCAGTGAAGGAAGGTACAAGGAGAAAGACGCTTCAACCAAGTTAATGCATCGCCCCCTCCACTACCGATATTAAGCTTAAGGGGGACAAGGTAAACCATCATTGTTAAGAACATCAACCAACGAAGATGGAGATCTATTGACCCATGTTACATTGCACATCTCCGGATTTCTCATCGACGCCAACGAGTTTGCCTCCATGTAGGTTGATCTTGGAATCCAAGATCATCGACAATCCTAAAAAGACTCCCCTAACCTTTTGACTTTTGCCAAAGTAGGAAGGCCTCCCACCAGCCATTTTCCAACGAATCCAATAAAGAAGAAATGGATTCGAGCGAATCAGATTCAATAACTACCAATCAATGCGAGTTGGGCGTTGCTTTGTGGCCAGGAACTTTGGTCTTCCCCCAAAGTAGGGACGTCTAATTAAGGAAGAACCGAAGAAGTGGAGCCTGGTCGATTGCTGGTGGAACCCTCCGAAATATTTGACTTTATTTG
>JAOTRO020000012.1:2731322-2743779 GCA_028566515.2 Pyracantha coccinea | reverse complement strand
GCCGCCTAGGCGCTAGGCCCCATCCCGCCGCCCGACTAGCGCCTAGCGCTTTTTAGAACCTTGCACGTGTTAAAAGAAACCAAACTAGTTTTCTTGTTTACAAACAGAGTTCACTTTTAACCGTTTTACAAGAGATTTTTCAGTGTGATTGACATACAAGATGATATTTACGAATTTTTTTTCATTATGACTGGAATATAAATAGTACATCACGTGCGTGGTGAAAATTTTTAATATTTAAATTTATATGGTAACATGTGATATACTACCTCTCTTCCTTTTTACGGATTTGGATCCTCCCCTGAGCAGGAGATCAAGATCCTAGGGATCAAACAATATGGACCATTGGATTTTGAAACAACGGTTACAATTATTATAACTTTTAAAGAAACCTCCTATTTGTAACCGTAGAATCAAAATCTAACTGCTCATATTGTTTGATCCTAAGATCCTTAGGAGAGGATCCAAGTACCCTTTTTACCACCCACCTATACTCTACTCACGTCAGCAGCGTCACACGATCCAACCAGGAAGGCGAACCAAAATAAATAAATAAAATAAATTCATCTGATAAGTTTGACAGGCCAAGACAGTTTTAGCCCATCAGGGGAAGAAGAGGAACTCAACAGCCATCAAACATCTCTCCTCTCTCTCTCTCTCTCTCTGTGCGCTGTTATCCCCCCAATCCAAATCCCAACAACCACACTTATAATTTCTTCATATTTTTCTTAAATCATATTTAAATAATTCGCAGAAAAAGATATACAGAGAGAGGTATTTATACAGTGGTGGCGGTCGTATTGTAGTTCTGGTGTGGATTGAAGAGGGAGAAGAACATCGGCCGCCATGGCGATGCGCGACCTCGTTACCGGTGGAGCAGCCTGTGCGGTTCCAGGCCAATCTTCTTCCTCCAATCCTTTCGGCGCCCTCGCCAACGCCCTCATCGGCTCCTCATCCAAGCAGCAGGTTCGTCTTCTCTTCCTCCTTTCTATCTCTCTGTATTTGGCTCATTTCGATCAGCAATTCGGCGTCGTTTTGTTGAAATTCGATTTCTTTTGTGAGCAGGAGAGGTTGAAGGAGATACCTTCGTCGACGCCGACTGCTTCTGAGCCGCAGTTTTATCCCGACGGCCATGGACACCTGCAACAGCTCCCCGGCTCCGAGTTTGACCAGCCGTTTATGCAGCCCGGCACTCAGGTTTTACTTCCAGAGCTCCAATCTTTTTCCACTGCTTTAGTTTTAGCGTTGGACTTTACTTAGCATTTGTTAATTTTGCTTAATTGGCATTCGTTTTGTGTCAGAGCTCGGACTTTCTTCGGAACTTCAACTCCGTTGATGGCAACAGACTGCTTGACAATGCGTGGGACGAGATACAGAGTTCTCAGCCCGGGCCTATGCATATGCCTCAACACGACCGCATTTATGATATGGGAGCTTCTCCTCAGCTTCAACCGACTTTGGACGGTAAACTTCTCAAAGTGCTTGTCTTTGTAGTATTTACCTCATGGTTGTTGCACTTCATTCACAACTTGTTAGGACTTTCGCTTCGTACATGTTATTTGCTTTTATAAATAAGTAATGACCGAACGACATAAATGGCAAGATTGCTTGATCAAGAATGGATAATGGTTTCTCTGTTTATCGACGTCGGAGATTAGTAGAGATGCTTGTGGCCGTGTGTTTGTCAGAGGATTAATACACAAAACCTGGCATATGAATAAGAAAAACACATAGTGGGTGATACTTTTGGTGTTTTGGATTTCAGGGCTACTTTTAATCATGCTATATCTTCAAGGGTTTAACTTTGAAGTGAGGTAGAAGCTTGAAAATTTAGTTTATTTTTTCAGTTGCCAGTTAATGTACAAAACAGTTCGTTGGCTCAAGTGAGCCCTCAAAGTGATCAATATGCATTTTTATTGAGATTTTATAGTTCATCCAGAAAAAGGAAAAGCTTTTTTGTGTTACTTTCTCTTATTGGATGAGTTGTATGTTGCTTATCATCTTCCCGCTTTGTGGTAGTAGTAGTACTTTATGCTTAGCCTAAACGTCTGGTCGTTGCTTCTGATCATCAAACAACCAGGGGTAGTGTCTATCTTCAGCATAAAGGATTAAAAAGTTTATTTTGAGATTTATCTTATATTCTTCCCTTCTAAATATGTGTTGCAGGGCCACCACAAAGGGTGTTGTCAAGCTTTTTGCACTCATTTGTTGAAAGTAGTCGTGGTGGAATGCCGTTTCGTCCTGCTCCACTTCCAGTGTTAGGATTGTCTGCTGGTGACAAACAATGTATACATGATCGCACCAGCATCATGGCACGGCACTTCTTTGCTGATAAAAGTGAAGATTTTATTAATGGGCAGGTTTGAAATTTCTCTTACCTATGTTATATTGGAATTTGTCTGTCGTAAATCGAAATCTATCTTCTTTTCTAGTAAAATGTATCTTCTTTTCTAGTAGTAGCTGTCGGCTTGGTTTTTTTCATGAGCATTCGATAGCACATTTTCTGTTGCCTCATTGTCATTTTTTTTGCTTGTCTTTGGGGTTTGTTTCAGAATTTTGTATCTTGGGTTGTTTCTTTTCTCTCCAAACGAGAATCATAGTCTCAAGAGTTTAGGTTAATTTTGTATTTTCTGTTTTTCCAGGTAAACGCACTTTTATCTTCTTTAGATATTGACAGTGATGTCAACAGTAAAGGACCTCTGCCTGCAAGGTTTCGGGAACTGGACGATTATTGGAATGAATCCCAAGCTATAACAAAACCTGTTGCTCACGCTGCGCAAGGATGGGTTACTGAATTTAGCCAACATAGGTTAGATCATGGTGATCCTAATGCGTGGGCTCACTCATTTGAGCGACAACATGGTGCCAATGGTTGGGCTTCTGAATTTGAGCAGGTAAAGGAGTATTTTAGCTTGTATGTCAATTGCATTCACTGATTCTATACTCACTTGCTATTGATCAATCATTGATCTTCATAATGTGATGGAGAACAACACTAGCAACTATTTCTTGCTATCATCGATTTACTAACCAAGGAGGTTGGAAAATGTGTACTTGAGTTAAAATTTGGTGGTAGCAATATATTAGGTTTTTTTAGGGTAAGTTACAATATTCTGGGGTTTGGGGATTATTCCTGAGCAGTGTATTGGCCTAGAACCAGGGGCTTGTTCAAGATGAAGACAAAAGAGCCCTAAAGATGTTTTTGAGGTTTGGAACATGTAATACATGGTGGAGTATGCTTGTAATATAGAAGCACCGAAAAAAAATTTAACCTAAGGAAAATAGAAAAGAAAAGAAGAAGAATATCTAAGTTCTGGCCCCTTAATTAAAAACTAGGCTTACCACCTTAGTTTGGGTGCATCACACTATTGTATGTGAATTGACCTTGAACTGAAAGTGTAAGACTGTATATGCTGCTTGATACCCCGTTATAATAGGGTTTGGATTTTAAAACTATAATCAATTCAAAATTTATATGAGAGCTATATTGATGCATAATTTTCCGTTTCCTGTGGTTACAGGAACAGTCCCAGTTGATGTCTGCAGATCATATGAGAGGTGTAAATATGGCAAGCTTAGCTGCAATGGAGCAAACTCGTATGCTTGCAAATACGCTAGCACAGAATGAAGACCCAAAGTTTCAGGTTTATAAACATTCTTCAATCATGTGCTTCTGTGGTTTCCAAGACTGAATTTTTAAACTTTTTTTTATTTCTGAATACCACATCAGCAAATTAGTTTTGGAATCAAGCATACTCATCGTTTTTGGCTGAACCCATTGAACTGCAATAGTCACAGAATTTAAGACCATTGTAAATGATGACTAATGTTTGTAATATGTCGTTTTTACACAATTTTTTTACTTTTAGTGCTTCTAAGTTTAAAAAACATAGAATTCCCGAGGATGATTCATCATGCAAAGTCCCATAAAAATTCTCATGAAATGCTCCAAATTTTGTTAACTGTATCCACTTTTTAGGCGTCCTTGTTAGCTTGTCAACTTTCAGTTTTTGTAAGCAAACACTTACTTGAATTAATCCCTGGATGTTTTGGCATTAAATAGCTTGGGGGCAGTTAATTATCATGACATGTAGTCAGAACGTTATGATGGCCCTAATTACATGTGATTTTTCCCAAATATGAAGGGTATTACTAATGATATCATAATTCATATATTTACTTTTGGGGCATGTAGAAGTCAAGGTTTCTCCAGTTTGTGTCAAAAATGAGTCGTGGTGAACTCATTATTGATGATAATCAAGTCAAGCCGGCCACATCATCTGGGGACTGGGCATCAGAATATCAACAGCAGTATAATGTAGGTCCTAGTTGGGCTGACGAATATGCACGTGGCGAGGTAGGAATCTGGTCTGAATGCAAAGTATTGTTTCCCTACTTTTATATTCCCTTTCAGTATCTGAAATATACCAACACATTTTGAGATAATATTTCCTATTTGTACAAGCAATTCTACAATATTACTTATTTTGGGGTGTTGAGGTGAGGTGTTCATGGTTCTGGTTTATGAATGATATGAAGAAGAGTGGCATGACTTATGGTGTGGGATGACACATAAAAGAAAAGGGGAAGTGGTTTCCTCAGACCCTTTTCTGCCATGCACAACCCTGTTTATTTTGGGCCTTTGGATTGAATAAATCATAGGAGAATCAAGGACAAAAATAAACAGGGGTGTCCGAAAATCATTTCGCAAGAAAAAGCTTATACGTACAAAAACTAATGTAACTGAATAGGTGATTGTATTTCAAATGCAATTAAATTTTTGCACATAAACTAAATTAAGAATATGCTTCTAAATCTTGGAGTGATCGAGCTTGTTTTGAAGCGGAAAAAACCGAAGATATTTACAAAATAATAAAATAAAATATTCGATTGTAATGTGACAAGGCCAGACATTCATACTTGAAAGAAAATGAAACCATTTATAAACTTTTTTGTTGGTAAGTTGGTGTCACAATTGGAGTATAATACTGATTTACACGATCCTTCTATAAGGTAGCAAACTCATACATAAGCTTTTATTTATAATACCTTGATTTGTTATGCAATGAGTTCACTCCAGTTCCAATTTCTACTGGCTAATTATGATGGTTTTCCAGCTATCCCATGGACCCAATCAATGGGCAAATGAGTTTACTTCTGAACAAGAGCAGCATGGGTCAGTTGATGATCAGTGGGTCAATCAGTTTTCTAAGTTGCATGTTGATGACTGGGCAGAGGAATTTGGAAATCAGGTTGGTGAAGGACTCTTGGGTGACAGTTCAGCTGATACCTGGGTTAATGCATACGATGAGTAAGTCAAATCGTTCTTTTTTTTCAAAAAAAAAAAATGTTTTTCTACTTTATGAGCTTTATATTCTACTTTGGAGAAGTTGGTATGATATATAATCCAATAGCTAATGAATTTGTGGCATATATTTGTAAAGCACACAGCAGTAACCTTGGTCACGTTTGGTGCCTAGGATTGGATTAAATCAGTTAACATACTAGATTCGGGTATGTTAGTTGAAGTAAGAAATGAAGGCGAACTTCTAAATTTTTTCCAAAGGTGAAATAATTATTTGAATTAGTTATACAGTGTTGATATCTACCATTCTGTGGGGTATTGAAAGGGACAAGTTGGACAAAAGTTGGAAGTTGGCCTCCTTTTCTTCATTCCATACCTTAAATCTAATGAGTTATTCAATCCAATCCTAGGTACTAAGCGTGTCCCTTAAGTTTGCAGTTATTTCAATTAAGGTGAATCATGCATTTCTGTTGTTGGTTTTGGTTGCACATTGACACCTATTGCTGAAACGAATGTATCTGATGACTTAAGTACTGGAAATTCAAGTGATTTAATGTTCAAATATTGGTCCCTTTTAAGTGTCACTCAACTTTCTTTATTGCAAAAGAGGTTAACTTGAGTAATGAAGGGTGGATTTTGCAGTTCATGAGCATGGGCTTTGTGAGATTCCCCGCTCTCTTTTTTCTTCTTGTATTGTTACCAACTTTGTATCCTATCATTTTAGATCAAAAACAGAAAAAAGATTTGTATAGATACTTAATGGGTTTGTCAACTTATATGTCTGTCTGTTTGAGATATTTCGAGTAATAAATGTTGCTTCAAGTCCTCATTCATCAAAGGGGTGTGTTATTACTCACCTTTTATGGTATTCATTATTTAGTTCCTTAAAGAAACTTACCTTCCTTACACGACAAATAGGTACATTAATGAGCAAGTAGCTACTAAACAGCGTAATGATGCTGCAAGGGGAGTTTACGTATTTTCCGATATGAATCCATATGTTGGTCACCCAAACCCACTAAAAGTAGGCCAGGAAATGTTCCACAAGGGTCTTCTGAGTGAAGCAGTGCTTGCATTAGAAGCTGAAGTTCTCAAGAACCCTAACAATGCTGAAGGTTGGAGGCTACTTGGAATAGCGCATGCAGAAAATGATGATGATCAACAGGTAATCCTAGTATCTTGATATTTACCATCTAGTGTTTAGAAATTGTATACTTGTGGTATATTCCATGTAAGTTTATAACCCTATAGCATTGGTGGTCTCCATATAGTCGTACTATATGAACTCCGTGAAACATGCTTTAAGTCAACGAATCACCTTATTTCAACCCTGTGTCTGACTCATACATGTGTTTCAGCGTGTGTTTATTTTTATGGAATGACAATTAATGTCCTCAATTGTAATCTTTGCAGGCTATAGCAGGTATGATGCGTGCACAGGAGGCTGATCCGACAAATCTTGAAGTGCTTCTTGCTCTCGGAGTGAGTCATACAAATGGTCAGTCGTTCTTTCTGCATGTATAAGAAAATAGTAGAACCTTATTTGAGTAATCATTGGTTAAACGTTCTTTAAGGAATTGGTCAATGTATCGAGTCAATGGCACCCCTCAAATACATTAATCTGTATATACAAACATATATATATGTATATGGTTTTTTCTGTTTGCCAAAAAATGTGGTCTTTTTCTTTAGAATCAAAACTCTAGGAACCCAAGAAAATACTTCTTTAAAGTACTTAAGAACTGATATGACTCTTCAAATTGCAGAACTGGAGCAGGCAGCTGCTTTGAAATATTTATATGGATGGTTACGCCATCACCAAAAGTATGGGGTGCTTGCCAAACCAGAGCTGTCTGATTCCTTGTACTATGCTGATGTAAGTGTTCACTTTTAGAATCTTTATAGTTTTGTGGGTCCTAATATTCCAAATACATTCAGCAGAGGATATTTTCTTTTCCTGAAATTGGTTTTTAGTGCATATTAGATTTAGGTTTGAGTTGCTTACTGTTACCCCTAAGCGTATATAGGGTATGAATAAAACTTTAATGTGCAGGTAGCGAGATTATTCAATGAAGCTGCTCAGATGTCACCTGATGATGCTGATGTGCACATAGTACTTGGTGTGCTTTTCAACTTGTCAAGAGAATATGACAAAGCTATCGAGTCATTCCGGACAGCTTTGAAACTAAAGCCGCAAGATTACTCACTTTGGAACAAGCTTGGAGCAACACAAGCAAACAGTGTTCAGAGTGCTGATGCGATATTGGCTTATCAACAGGTAATTTGTGTTATCAACCTTTACAGGGTTTCTTCTTCCTAAACTACCTTATATGGAAAAAGGCAGATGAATCCTTGCATTTGAAAGACTGAATGTAGGACAAAATAGTCACCTTAGTCACTGTAGCAATAAGAAACTGTCTGCCATTTATAATACTAATATAAGCTTTTGTTAGTGAGTGTTAAGGAAATTGTTACTCATATGCTTCTTGAACTAGCGGGCTTTCCAACATTGTTCAAGGACAAGTTTACAATTTTCCTGCAGCACTTATTGGCATTGCTTGAGGATAGAATGTAACAATAGTTTTACTTACATCTTTCCTTATTTACAAAGTAAACAATTCAATGTTTTCTATTTATAATTATTACTTATGTTCCTTTTGTTCCTTTCAATGGGCTTCGGTGCCTTTCAATTAAATAGACTACGTGATAAATCGTACAATTTTATTACTATAGTGTGCATATTTGTATTTCTGTGTTTAATCGACTTTCGTGAATATTTTATCTTATCGACTTTGGACTAACTTTTGTTTTTGGTTCTTTATCTGGGTGTACAGGCACTAGATTTGAAGCCTAACTATGTTCGTGCATGGGCAAATATGGGCATCAGTTATGCCAACCAGGTTTATCCCTCCACTGATTCATCCTTAGTATCGTTTTGAAATTTTAGACGGGGAATGAATTTTACTTTTTCCTGCCTTGTTTTGAGTTTGAATGATGTTTTGGTGTGAAACTTCGGTGCTGAGAGAGCGCGTTATCAGTCCATGAATTTAATTATTCATGTGGGCATGAATTTCGAACTCTTAGGATATTGTCTCCCAGTGTCTTAAATTTGCGATTCACAACAGTGCCTGACCCGTTACTTATTTTCCCCTTTTGTTTTGCGACTAGGGTATGTATGAGGATTCCATACGTTACTATGTCCGAGCACTGACCATGAATCCAAAGGCAGATAACGGTTGGCAATATTTAAGAATTTCTTTGAGGTAAGTTAATATCAAAGGTGGAAAAATCTATCGCCTCTCTCTGCGATATACCCTATTAATTACGTTATTATTCTCATCTTTATTGCAGCTGTGCTTCTAGGAATGACATGTTAGAAGCTTGCGATTCTCGGAATCTAGATGTTCTCCAGAAAGAGTTCCCATTATAGAACATAAATTTACTTCTGGTTGCCGGATGAAAAACCGAAATATGCAGCCTCTGGTGCTCTTGCCGATGCTGTGATTGTAGAGAACATTCACGTTTATGGTTCATCCTCTGGTGCTCCTTGGCAAAGTCTGCTGGTTTTGGTAAACATTATCCGACAGAGGCGTAACTCGGAAGAGCGAGTGGGGCCAATAAGATCTCATCGAAATGAAATGAGTTTCAGCACTTCGAAAATAAATCGTCAATGTGTTAACGTTTCTTTTGTATATCTGCTGTAGTTGTTTTGGCCATACTGTTGGAGCTCATGATTTGTCAAATCTTTTAAGATATTTCAAAGTATAAAGTTGAGGGTGCTCTGCTAATATCGCCGCCTCTTTAAGAGCTGCTATCCTTGAAGACGAAGGTCCTGTGTTCCAATCTCCTTTTCCTAGTTTCTCTTTTATATAATATACTATAATGCCTTATTCCACTCAACTGTATGAATCTTAGAATTTTATTGAACTTGGTTTTGGTCCAAGTTTTCTGTTAGCTTTAAGTATTTCATATTTTTTTGTAGCGTTTTGTTAGGTCTTCACGCCCTATTGTTTTGAGTCTCAGTCTTTAATAGCTTTTTCTAACCAGAGCATCTTTAAGTCTTCGGTTGACATGGTCAAACATCTTGATCAATTGTCTCTTATCTTTAATTGTGATTACTCATATTTTACCTTGGATATTCTCGTTCTTAATCATGTCTTTTCTCGTTCTAATTTTTGCAAATTGATCTCAAATTTGCATACCCCAAAGTTATATAATAGTGGAGTTATACGACTTCATCTGTTAAAATTTTCTTGAATTCTTCGGGCACATTCATCCGTTCAACAATCTTTGCTTGCCAAAATTGACAATGTGAAAATAACTTTAACGAAAAGCTTCTGGTACTATTCATTTTAATAAAAAAAATCACATTTGTACACTAAAAAGTCAATCCTGATACTATTCACTTTATTCTTTATTTTATCTTATCGTTAAATCTCAAAAGTTTTCAAGCTATTTTCATTAGTTTTCTTTTCTTAAAAGGTGACAGCCAACTAAGACCCAAAGGGGCATTTTTTGTCCACAAATTCCAAAAGATTCCTGCCGCAGCAACAAAATAATGCGGGGGAAGCTAATGATTGTAGCAAATTTGTAAATCCCAAAATGTCATTTTAACTTTTGGATCTTGTAATCATAAGATAACACATAATTAACTGTTTCATGACTTCCCCCTATAAGGCTACACAAGCCTATAGACTGGAGTTTAAAATTGAAGCCGAGTGACTTATTGGAAAGTGAAATTCTTTATGAATTATCTGATATCTCACTGTTTAACGTCAAATTTCGTGCTAACATTATAAAATATCATGCAAAAAATATGAGGTAGTAGAAAATCAACTGAAAGTTACCTTTCAAAAAGTCCCATTATTTTTTCTCTGTAAAATTTAGTGGCCATGGCATGTCCATGTCCTAATTATTATTTGATATTCACAATCCATTGTTCCTCCTTTGAGTGTGTGGTGAAACCAAAGCCAACCCAATGCCAGAGTGGTCTATATCTCACTCTAAATCAATCATTTGTGTTGGATAATGCAAGAGGATCCTAGTATGAATAAGAGAGGAGAGAAGTGCATGGCAGCACCACTGCACCAGCAATCCACAAATTTATTTGAGACTGCTTTTGAAGAAAACACATATGCTTAAAACATTTATGTTAAACCATATATTATTATAAATATATTTTGAAATATTTTAAAAAATTAAGTACTTTCTGCAAAAACACTAGCAGGTTTTCTTCAAAAAGCACTTTTATGAAGAAAAAAATTGCAATTAAATTTTTCTATCAAACGTACTTAGAAGTGTTTTTGTTTGTTATTCCAAAAACAATCTTAAACAGGTTCTCATCTTTCTCTAATGCGGTTAACTACACTGAAGTCAAAATTATCGACAACATATCATAAAAGCCTAACTATCGACAACCCATCAATCATGTATCAGTATAAAAACGTAGTCGACTGACTGGATGAGAGAAAAATTCTATGCAATATTAAACATAACGACTCAATAAAGAAAGAAGTAGATACCAACCACGCACACATGCACTGATAACTCAACGCAGAGGGTGTCTGCTCTCTTCCCTTGCTTTTAACTTGTGCACGGCCAAGCACAAAATCCATCCCTCCACCCCTTGGCATATCCCCTATCTAATTAACCCCACATACAGTCTACCTCTTCAAACGCAATAGGTTGTAACACAAATTCTAGGGGGAGAGTGAATAGGCTTAATTTAATTGTCATACTTTTATTAATCACGTTGATAAGGTATGCGGCGGAATAGAAAATAAGGTGTGATCAAGAAGTGCTATGAGCGAATGCAATCAGATGGAGGATTGAAAGCGGATAGTAATTCTGTAATGCAGATAAATAAAGTGCAGAAAATTATATCACAGAACACAATGATTCGGTGAGGCAAAACTCCAACACATGGAGAAACATCATAGGGCACACAGTGAGTGAAACAAATCCACTGTGAGAAGAATTAACTTTAGGGAACTTTAACGAAAAACTCCTGGTACTGTTCACTTTAACGAAAAACCACATTTTTTACACTAAAAGGTCAATCCTGGTACTATTCATTTTACCCTTTATTTTGTCTTTATCGTTAAAACTCAAAGTTTTCAAATCATTTTCATTAGTTTTTCTTTTAACTCTTTAGAAGATTCACCTAATAGGCTTACGCAAGTACCATGACACAACCTTAGCCTATCATGCGAGGACACCCTCCAAGACTCCCAGGACTTACACAACCGCTACGTGGTCTTTCGCCATCATGACAATGTCACTTCTCGACTCTTCTCCATAGAATCTTTCACGCACAATCCCAAGATCTCAAACACGGAACAAATCTTTCAGAAACGTTGTAGGCATATATATGAACTCATTCAAGAACTATTTAAATGCAATATAAAACGAAGAATCTATTCTCTGTTTTACTAAAAAAAATCTTGGAGTACAAAGTATTTTTTCTCTAATGCATATGAGTTCTTTATATTCTGTGTACCTCTTTCACGGCAACAAGCTAGCCTATATTGTAACATTTCATGTGTGAACCCCAGCATCAAAACTTCGAGTCAAATGGACTTTATTCCACAGCCTTAAATAAAACAAATAAAGACCAGCCATTTACCCACAACTAAAATTCAGGTCCTAAAAGGATAGCTTATATAATCATATAAAATAACTAAATCAGTTTAATTCAAATAAGACCTAATTCGTTTTCGGACACCAGAGGATTAAAATGACACTTCAATCCTTCATACACAAAAAAATAAAAGTAAAAAAAAAAAACCATTTTTATGCTTTTAAACCACCTAAGAATGCATGTAGGTCTCTAATTTGTTGAGAATAAGTCTCATCATTGTTCTAAAAATCCCCGCCTAGCGCCGCCTATGCACTAGGCGGCTGGTCACCGCCACGATTAATGCATAGACAGCCTAGGCACTCGCCTATCCCGCCCAGACCTGCTGAGGTGCCCACCTAGACTGCCTAGGCACCCGCCTAGCCCGCCCAGACCCGCCTAAGCACCCGCCTAGCCCGCCCAGACCCGCCTAGGCACCCGCCTAGCCCGCCTAAACTTGCCTAGACACCTGCCTAAGTTGCAACTCACTTAGATAAAAAATAGATAACTTTCCTTTTGCATTTTATTGTTTCCAA
>JAOTRO020000012.1:2692343-2705117 GCA_028566515.2 Pyracantha coccinea | reverse complement strand
CGATATAGAATGAACGGACACGATTGCGGGATCCCTAGGATCCCTTGGGAATGGATCCGGCGAGGATCCTGGTCCGCCGGGGAGTACGCAGACTTCTGTCGGTGGTCTTGCCTCCAATTAATATTATAAAAATTCCATTAGCTAAAAAATAAATTCAGTTCATGTGGGTTTGTATTTAAATTCTTCCGATGAAATATTTACGAATTTGACTATAATAGTATTTAATATAATTTTTTTATTAAATTTCATATAATTATCGTTTTAAATGTCAGATAGTAATTATATAGAATATATATATATATATATATAAACATGAATTATATCTGACTATCAGATTATGATTGTATTAGATATATACAAGCATTGTAGCCTATATATACATGTAATTGATAAGTTAATTTATTGAACGTCATAGTGGTGAATGACAATCGAATTTCAGTGAAGTCTATCAATTAATTTATTGAATGTCATAGTGGTGAATGACAATCGAATTTCAATGAAGTCTTTTCCTTTTTGGCTATTTAGCATCACATATTATTATATCGGTAAACGATGTAGTGAACATATCATAGAGATAAGGTATAGTATATATAAGCAGTAGATACACTTGTTTATGTATGACAAGTTTTTGAGTTTGGCAATTACATTATAACGTGATATTATTATCCACATACTATATGTCAAAAACATTAAGTTTGGTTTGGTATAAAGAATTGGATTGTAAGGCATATGACACTATTTTGAAGGTATGTAAACTGAAGAAATAAAAATTACAAGAAGTTTGGAGGTCGAAGATAGATTAATCAAGAAGAAAGCTAATTATATCCCCAAAGCGGTAGAATTGAAAGGGAAATATTTCCTTCATATCTAATTTCTTGAAAATGAAAAACTATTGAACTCTACCCTTATTATACCTTAAATTGTAAGAATTGTCTATATTTCAATCCAATCATCTCTACAAAACGATAAGGTTAAATATCAGTATTAGTGATAACATATACAAATGAATAATACAAAGTATTATCTTTTGAATAGCATCATGAATTAAATCTAAATTGCCAAAAAAGGGAGTAAACATGAGTGTTTAATTAAACAGAATTGGTATTATGATAGTCCATTAAAAGAAAGGAAAACTAACGAAAAGTTCAAAAAAACTTCTCTTTTAATGAAAAGCCATTTTTAAAGGTATAATGAATAGTGTCAGTTAAAGGTAAAAATGTGGTTTTTCGTTAAAAGTGAACAGTACCGGGAGTGTTTTGTTAAAACTCTCTAAAAATAAACTATCAAAAACGAAAAGGATAGTTTCCTACAAACGCTGCACTAAAGAAGCAAAGCAATAAATGCATGAAAATGACTCGTATGTCTTTCATACATGCGATCTCTATCTGTGCCAATAAAAATAAAAATGTGTAAATTTTTATCAGCATGTTTTTATTTTATTAACATGACGCTACCGTAATGATATATACTCGTGACGTACAAGTTATTCTAAAATTAAATCCCCATCCACCTCCAAAAACCCAAAATCCAGAAGAACGAACGAAACTTCTTGGCAATGAGATAAAGCTCCCCACTTTCGGATTTGGATCTTTGCCGGATCCCCTCCTTAGGGATCCTAAGGATCCAAGCACGTGGACTGTTGATAAAAAATCCCTCACTTTCAATACCTCCCACTTCCTTCAATTAACTCCCAAATTTCCCAAACCGATTTGGAGAAATTTTTTATATGGGAACACAGATGGTACATCATATGTTTTTATGTAAGTGGTGAGAAATTTTATTCTTTAAATTATTAACATTTTAACACATATATCACACAATTTATATAATGATACGTGATGTACCTCTGTGTGCTGGGTATATTGAAAAATCTCTCATCGATTTGGTTGGGTCCAAAGTCATAACTTTTTCAGTGTGACTTGTGCGTGTGAGGAGAGTGGCGGCCGTGTGAGGAGATGGTGACCACGAGGGTATTAGTTGGAATAGGAACGTTGAATCCTAGGGAGAGAGAGAGATAGAAAGAGACGAGGAGCAAGAAGAGACAAGAGTGGGGATGGGGAGAGAGAGAGACCCATTGCTATATTTATCTCCAAAGGAACCAAAAGAGAAAGAAAACAATTGAACCAACGTAGAAAGAGACCAATTTTTGAGTTTGTTTCTTTCTCCTATTTTTATATTGGGAGAAACATATGAACGAACGTAGTTGGCGGGCCGTTTTCCTTGCCTTGTAAAGCTGTAGTGTGTGTTTACCGCCTCCTGTTATTTATTCAACTTTCTTTCTTCCTCTTCTGAGATCCTCCCATGGCTTAAAGATTGCTCCTTTCTTTCCCCTTTCGATTCCAAATCGCTCAATTCCCAAAACCCAATTCTCCAAATCTCTGAAGGATACGTGGGTAGGCGTAAATTTGCAAGTTTTCAGTAGGAAATGGGACATAGGGTTATACTATATAAATAGAGAGAGAGTGAAGAGACGGGGGAGCTGTGAGTCACAGACAGGTGAGGTGAGTGGGAAAGTTTGAAGGTTTGGGCAGGATGTGGAGATGGTGTAAGAGCAGTGCTGTGTTGGTGAGACAAATGGGGGTGGGGAAGCCCAACGGCCCCAACCCATGTTTTGGATTCAAGGTTTTTGCTAAACAAGAATGTGGGTTGTTGAATTTTCCAGCAACTTCGTCTTTGGCGCTGATTCCGAAGAGGAGAATGTCGTCGTCTGGTGATTTCAGCGGCGGAGTGGGAGGAGCAGCAGAGCTGAGCATAGGAGGAGAGACGATATCGTTTGCGGAGGCCAAGAGGCTGATGAGGCTGGTGAATGTGGAGGCTTTGAAGGCCAAGCTTGGGACAGAGGAGAAAGAGGCAATACCGTATTCTGATCTTCTGGAAGCGTGCCAGAGCATTGGGGTTGCCAGATCGCCGGAGGAGGCTGCTGCTTTTGCTCGGGTTCTCGACGAGGCCGGCGTCATCCTTCTGTTCCGGGACAAGGTCCTCCTGCATCCTAATAGGGTATGAAACCTCCTCCCTTTAACTTCTTATTGTTCCTTTGAACTTACATGAGAATGTAATTTCACTTTCGTGTTTTGACGATATTTTAAACTACTCTACTTTACACGGATGGCAAAAAGGGTTTGTTTTTGGGACATGTTTATCTCCTTTTCCTTTTCATGGCCCAATCTGGATGGCCCCTCTCTGCATTTGTTATTGTTATTCCCTTGACTTCACAGGATTATTAATAACCTAGTTGGGGATCACATATTTTCTTGGCTTCCAAGTTGAGGGGATAGGAAATTAAGTTTAAATTATTTTCAGAGATGGAAACTTTGGCAAGTTTCAATGGTAATTACTTACCATCTGTGGGAGGAGATGCACCGGGATTTCGTGTTAATTACTACCCTGTTAGGTAACGACATGGAGGTTCCTTTGTGTTTTTCCTTGTGCTTCAGAATTTGGTTAGGTCCCATAAACCTGTCTTATTTGGCTCCTTGCTGAGGTTTTATGTATTTACCTTTTACATGGCGATGAAGGTTCGTAGTTCTTCCAAAACCACCGATCCAAACGCAGCATAGGATTTCGATAGTTCTTTTGGGGCTGAATCTAGTTGCTTTTAGCTTCTGTTGTTTTTCGTTCGTGATTGCAAATGTGATTGTTTGAGTTTTTATGTTAATACTTGGTAGTTGTATGCATTGTGTAGACATCTCATCTTTCAAGTCTAATGCAGAGATTCGAAGTTGACCAAATATAGGATCTGTCCTGTTTGGATTTTGGAACAGTACTGGCATCACCAGTTCTTATTACTGTTATGATATGTGCTTCCTGCATTGGATATGAATTAAGAATCTGAGCAGGTTACGAGAGCTTTCTCGAACACAATATATCTGCTTAGAGGCCTTACATTACATTGACTCATACCGCTGCATCTCATTCGTAACTTCCAGGTTGTGGAGCTAGTTCGAAAAGCAGTACCCCTTGCACTGACTCCGGAAGATGACCCCTTGTGGGCGGAGTTAAAAAAGCTGCGGGAGAAGAAGGAAGAAATCGATGTCTTGGCACATAAGCAGGTCCGGCGCATTCTCTGGGCTGGTCTGGGGGTGGTCCTGACACAGCTTGGGCTCTTTTTCAGGCTAACATATTGGGACTTCTCATGGGACGTAGTGGAACCACTCGCCTACTTCACGACAACAGCTTGCATTGGCGTAGGCTATGCCTACTTCTTGATCACGTCAAGAGATCCAACTTACCAAGATCTGATGAAGAGGCTCTTTCTGAGGAGGCAGAGGAAACTGATCGAGCGTCATAATTTTGATGTCAAAAAGTTCAAGGAGATCCAGAGAAAATGCGGCATACCTCTACACGCCAGTGCCTCGATTAAGAATCGTGTAGGCCTGGAAATAGAGCTCGACGACGCTTTACATAGAGATTAACACTTCCAATTTTATACTTTTGGCCGGGGTGGGGAAAATGCAGGAGGTTACCTCGGACTCTTCTGTTTTGTTACAATCTGGCTTCTCCTGGTTTTATGTAGGTAGGGCCAAGAATTTTGACTTTTAACATATTGCTTCTGACCTACCTTTCAAAATATTTGTCACAAATACCTAATTTCATGCAGAGCTTCTGCTTTTAACCTAGGAAAAATGCTATGGACACCGCTTAATGTACCACATCTCTAATAGAGGTCGGACCACTTGTACCGGATGAGTTTTGGAGGTGTGGTTACATAACGTCAAAAAATCAGAACCCTAGTCAGAAGGCATTTCAGTTCGAAAGTAGAATCAAAATCACGTCTCTAGTAGAGGTCGGACCACTTGTACCAGATGAGTTTTGGAGGTTTGGTTTCATAATGTTGAAGAATCAAAACCCTAGGCGGAAGGCATTTGAGTTTGAAAGTAGAATCAGAATCGCGCATCATAGGCAACCGAAACCAATAAACCCTTAAACGTTACCTTACTGTTCCTTGATCATTCGGGTCCGTTCTTAACCTGTCCTAAAATTTTAGGGTTTCACAAATTCCGTAAGAACAGCTTAACATACGAAGTCTATTCAGCAACTTGACAACCCATTCTTTACAACTGGATAACCATATAGATATTATTCTTTTTATATATTAGAAAGTCAATTTCAAAGGAGCTAAGCATATCAATCACAGATTGTTCTTCAGATCCGCTGAAGTGCTCCAAAATCTCAGAGAGAGAGGCCTGCAAACATCCAAGTTTTTTGAATTTGTTAGTTTTACCTTGCAGGGTCGAAAGGTGAGGATAATAAAGCTTTCCATTTCACTACACCATGCTTACCCCGTCTTGGCTCTTAAGCCAATCGTATGTGGAACTCTCCATTGCCTTCAATGCAGCAGAACTTTTGCCACCAGGACGACTAAGTTTTTGGCGTTTCGTTGGGAGTAAATCCTCTAAATGTTCTTTGGGTTGCCTTCCTCTTTGTCTCCTGGTCAAGGGAAGAGAAGCCGTTTCTTCATTTTTATCTTCAAGAGGTTCTTCCACGGGGGTTGCACGAGCAGAAGATGGTGACGATTGTGTTTCCTCATTCGGAAGTTGACCAGCTTCCGGAGACACTCCAAGCTTTTGCATTGCTAGGCAAATATTGATGTGTGCATAACTTATCTGGCATTTCAAAATATGTTCAATCAGATAAGCGATAATTGCACGTAAATGGCCCGTCTATACGAGTATTAAGCACATATTAAATATAGATTCACGTACATTGCGGATATACACACTTCATTAGACAGACGCATTAATAGCATAATTAAACATGAACTCCCGAAACAAGGCAAAGGTTTTGAAGCTCACATCTTCTGGCAATTCGTCTTTGATAGGCTTCAGCCTTTCCATAGAGCCAACCTTTGAAATGGCACATTGAATATCCAAGAGAACTTTATGCGTTAGTCTGACCTCGTTGCATAGCCTGATCCAATCAATTTCACATCCTTCTTGAGCTGCTTCTACCAGATAACCAAGAACAGTCTGCTCTTTAATAGGAGCTGATCTGCTAGGGAAGTTCTGTGATTAAAAAAGATTGATGCAATGTAAGAATTGAAGCATAAGAAAAAGAAAATGATCAATAGTAAATACTGAAAATTTGAAAACATACGGCAATTTTCTGAATCGACACACCCTCTACATGCCACAATTTCCAAGCTTCAAACCTTGCTGGCATTAACTTTTTTGGTAGGTTGGGTACTGGATAGACTTTTCTCGTAATAGCAGTAGTTTGTACGGTTGCCTCTCCATCCAATGGAAGATTTAGTCCTCGTGATAGATTCCGGATGATCCGAAGAAAATAGTTTCCATGTGTCACTACGAGGTGCTACAACATAAATAAAGATGTCATTATAAAATTTGACTTGTACAGAAAACATTCTCCTATTGTTGTGAATTATAGCGTGTGGTAAGGCACTGTCATGTTCAATCCTGCAACGAATTTCTAACCAGTTACTTGTGCCTATAGACTATGTCCGGCAAATATTCTGGATAGCACTGGACGCCATCAGTAAGTAAAAAGTGTGCTTGAGAATCGTGAACCACGTATTGATCAGTACACATTCAAGCTCCCTTGCCAACCAAAGGACATGATTACAGCAAACAGATTATATTCATTCGGAAAAACTAAAAAGATGTATCAGCGTCAAAACTTGTTTCACATCAATGCAATGTATAAAATCCTTGTCGTTAAGAGCTAAAAAGTTTGAGAAGAACATTTTTAGCTAATAGCAAACTACGAGGGTTTAGTTGGTTTGCCAATTGTAGTTAAGATCCTAGTTAACTATCACACAGGAGAAAGGATATATATGTATGTATGTGTATACACACACACACACACACACACACAGAAAGCTAGCTTTGCTATTGCTCTCTGCAAGACATACCTGGTTGACACCATCAATGTTTGCTAGCCTTGCTTTGGTAGATGGTCTTGCTAAAGCAATTTTTTTGATTGTTTGATCACCACAAATAGCATATCTGAAAAGAGTGAAATTTGGATGAAAATCAACGTTTCTGGGGAAAAAATTAAAAGAAAATTTCTTTTTAGATATTATTGGATAAAGTATTTGGAATTGGTGTCTTGACTGTATAATTAAAAAGAGATCCTACGGAGCAGTTCCAACTCTTCTTGCGAGCTTCCTTCTCTCTTCTAAAAGCATGTGGTAGAGTTGTTTCTCCGCCTGAGAGAAAATGAAAATGCATAAAAAAGGTAATACTACAACGGAGAGATGAAAAATAAACACGCAAAAGAAAAACAGTGAACCAACTTTCATCAATAACCCCAGATCAACTGCAACAAACTTTACATAGATTTCTCAACTCAAACAATGTCTAAGTGGTTTAGCCATTTAAGTTTTGCAGGCAACTTATTAAGGAATGCTGAAGGGAAGGAAAAACTAATAAATAAAACCTTGAAAACCAGCTTTTTCTCAATTACTCGGCTATACTGTAAATATTGATAACATATGGATAAAACATTGAGTAACTGAGGTGAACAAACACAATAATGCTTAAATTTCCAACCTCTGAGAATCCTTCACATTCCAGAGTATCCGAACTCTTAATTTCTCCAACTTTGCCTGATGCATGCTTATTGCCCTCATCATCGACCATTTCACTGGTCACTGGCAAGAATAGGGGTGGTTGATGATCCGGTCCAGCAGAACTAAGGAATTGGTACGCTTTTGGACCAAGACTGATGCACCAAAAAAACAAAAAAAAACACTCAAATTCAATCATTTCCATTTCGAGTTTTGAAATTGAAATTCAAGAAAAATAAAAAGTACCCATAAGTAACGACAGAGAAGGTCATTTCGGGTGGCATTTAGCATCATTAAAAATAGAATAAATGAAAATAGTATACCTCACAGTTCTGTATATGTCATTTACTGTCTCCATCAAATAATCTGTATTAAAAAGAGCATTTTAACTCATAAACTGACCAATTAAGCGCTCACATGCCTCCGGTACTAAAATGTGAAACATAATACTCAGAGCAAGGAGATCAGCTGATAGAAAATAAAAAATTAGTAAAAATCTTCTTGTGCATTAATTACTACGACTTAAAAATAAATAAATAAATAAAAGTATCCCTTATATACCAGAAGAGATTAATTGGTAACCAAGTGCTTTCCACCAATTTGATGAATAGTCCTTCCCAAGACCATGCAGTGGAAGCTTGTCATATTGGGCATCGATAAATTTTTTAGCCTGTATGCCACAAGGAAATATCACCATCAGTAACACAATGACATAAAAGTTGAAAAAAACAACAGCAACTGAAAAATGACATTTTAAAGAACTTTAGGGCGAGGCACTTTCAAAGTTTAACAGAAGCTAACTGTAAAAAACATTCCTATCAAATATTTTTTGAGTTACAACTTCCGGTTTCTATCATTCATGTGTTTATATCATTAAGTTAATTTGAATTTTATTCCTACAATGTTAGCAAGACATATTTCTTTGAAGACCGCAAACAAAGACATCTCTTGAGCTAAAATACAAGGCTAAAAATAAAGATTTCCCCCTTGAAAGCTTGAACAATGCCAAATGAATCCAGGGAAAAACAACTTTTGTCCATACAGTTCAACTCGTTGGATCCCCGGATCATTGAATTCCAAACATTCACATTTTAGATTCTCACAGTATTACTTATGCAACATCAATGATAAACATGGTATACTGTGTTTCAAAAATGCATTACAACTTACTCGAGAGCCACGAAGAATGTCTACAGGAATATTGAGATCCCATTTACCCCTACATGATTGAATGCAGGCCATTAGAAGAAATGCTTCTCTAGACATGTCCTGCTCCCTCTTTGTGGAAATGCAGTTATCACAATTACCTACAAGCACATTTAGCCACGGCATAATTATTGGTTCAGTTTAGGTTGTAAGATTATCTGCCATGTAATATTGATGCAGGTGATGCCAAAGCTGTAAAACAATTATATTTCAATCTAATATTATAATCTAAAAACATTTTACGAAACAACTTCAACTATCATAAAAACTTTCAAACTATATAATATAAGCAGTCCCTTGGATGTTAACATGTAATTATATCATCTCTGTCAAGTTCACCACCAGCATGTTCTACCATTTTATTGAAACAAGGGCCCAAATTTAAATCCTAGCATCAAAAGCTAGCAATGAGTAAATTAGGCAGATGATTGACCTATAGCACACGGATGCAGTTTAAAACTTCAACACTAAAATTTAGGGAGACTGAACTCAGGAATTCCAATGAAGAAAGCAGATCCATACCGCAGTTATCAGCTGGAAACTTTTCCCCAAAGTAACCAAGCAAGAACTTCCTTCTGCAAGTTGTCAATAAGCAATACTGTTTTGCTGCCATCAATGACTCTACAACAGCTTTACGTTGACTTTCCTGGTGATTAGAAGCCCACAAAAACTCATGAGGCAGATAAATATTTAGCCACATCCTAGAACAGAAACAAAATAAGCACTTACAGAATGTAGCTCTCCTATGTAAAAGTCAGCTTTTGCAAAGTCACTTCTAGTGTAATAAAGCCAGCAGACAGATGCAATACCATCTCTACCGCATCGTCCACTTTCCTGGTAATAAGACTCCAAGCTCTTTGGGCAACCATAATGTATCACTTGCCTTATGTTTGGCTTGTCAATACCCATTCCAAAAGCAATTGTAGCAACCATGACATCGAGTTCATCTCGTACAAACAATCTGATGAAAAAGAATGATAAGCATCATGTAAAATCAGATGCAATGCCAGGTTAAGAAATGGAAAGGTGCTGTATTCAACAAATACATTGATAGCACAAGGAGCAACTATAAATTCTACTTTAAATACACATGGAATAGGATGAGAACCTATGGGACTCTGCACGAGCTTTATTGTCCATTTGACCATGATAGATTCCAGCCTTAATACCTACCTCCTTGAGTGACTCGAATACCTAGGGAAGGTAATGAAAAACATTAAAAGAATGTAAGCCAGGTTCTTCAGAAAATTCATTCATGAATAAATAAAAACTATCATACACATGATATAATGCGGACAGTTAGTTACACAGATACAGTGCATGCATAAAAATACATATGTTAAGAAAACGAAGTTAAAGAGCGTACCTGCTCAACATCTTTAATTGTCGTGCAGTAAATGATAGTTGAACCATCTGAGCGCACAAATTTTGAAACTTCTTGAACGAGCTCCTGAACAAATGACTGACCACGATTGAATGACTTGACACCATAGAACAGATTTGTCCGGTCAAATGAGCCTATGGCAACATATGGGTTTTGCATCTTCAAGGAATTAACAATGTCCATCCGAACTCTGGAATATGAATACAAGAAAAGATCAATATTGAAGTCTTCATAACATTAAAAAATAAAAAACTTAAAAGCAAACCAAAGTAAATAATGCAGGGTCTCCAAGTGCATTACAATTTTCACCAAGTGCATTACAGTTTTCACCTATTCGAAAGAGAATTATAGTCATATAGGTTAAGTTACAAAAATCATAAAGAGTATGGGTCAAGTAATGAATAGTTTTGTGCCACCGTTCTCTAGGATCTAGCAAACAAAAAAAAATATTAGATGACAATAGCTCACTTCCTAGTTCCCACGGTTGTTCTGCCAAGTTATGAAGTTCCAGGGGTAAGCAGAATTAGAGAAACTAGTACAAGAAACGAAAATATTTCTGTTGTAATATAAGGTACCAAAAGCAGATAATAAAAGCGGCTTACAGAAATAAAGAATGTTTGTAAATATTATCAGTTGAATTCTGAGGATTTTAAATAAAAGGAAGCAATACCCGAATAGAAATGCAACAGCTGATAAGAACATCAAAGTCAGAGAGAGAGAGAGAGAGAGAGAGAGAGAGAGAGATACTTTTCAGTAGCAGTTGCAGTTAAGGCAATAAATGGAACACCAACAAGAAGGCCACGTAACTTGTCTAGTTTCTTGTATTCTACCCTGTAGAGTCCACAACGAGAAATGCTTAGATGATGATGATTAGTGATTACAAGTAACATTAGGATAATTATAGGCATAAAACAAAGTGAGAAATAGATATACATTAAATAGTAATTTGGAAAACAAGAAACTAACCATAGTACCACCACCCAAAGATTAGGCAACTTTGTTTTAAAACTGAAGTAGGATCAATAACAAGGAACTTAAGCTTTAGAGATTTTGTTGATCTCAATCCCATTCTAGCCAGAAATTGGAGAATGATGCCAAAATAAATGTCACAGGCCAAAGTCCCAACATTTCATAAACAAAGACTATGAAATCAAGCCATTACGATTTACGTTAGAAAGAACCACAAAATATCAGTAACCTGAAATCATGGCCCCACTCCGATATGCAATGTGCTTCATCAACAGCAAACAAACAGAGTCCAACACTTAGCAAATTGGACCAGAAACTGCAAAAAAGGCATAGAGTCAGGATACCAATTTCTGTAAGAAACATAAATAATCTAGAATATAATACTGACATCGTAATCTCCACTACACTCCTTCCATATGCCAACAAAATCTTGATAATGGACAGATTATAACATACAGTTCTCAGTTACAATCATCGTACATCCATACCATAGTAGTCCCAGTTCACCAGTCCAAGCTCCTAGCTCGTGTTTCCAATTGTAATGTAGCACACAAGTACACAACAGAACAGAAAACTTGAAACTGATAAATGGCATATAAAAGTAGCAATGTACCTAGCAGGAACCAAACATGCCTTTTCCGGGGTCATGTACAAGATATCAAACTGACCACTTTCAGCTCTGCTCTGAACAGTGAAATCAGTTTGGCTACTTCCCATAAACTCGGCTCTAATTCCTCGTTGCTTCAAAGACATTACCTTTAAACAAACATCAAATATTTCATTTCATTTCCAACGACACGCAATTACTGATTACCAATTACTAATCTTCAACACAAACAGAATTAAATTACACGATTATAAACCATTATTCATCAACATAAAAAATGAAATAAAAAATCTTCGGTTCACCTGATCTTGCATTAGGGATATAAGAGGGCTCACAACGACACCGGTCTTTCCGACAACCAACGGAGGCACCTGATAGCTGTCAACAAGAACAACCCAGTAAATCAAACACTTCTAAAACCCTACTCAAACGACAGAGAAAGGAAAGGAAGAAGCTTTTACCACAACGACTTGCCGCTTCCGGTCGCCATCACAATCAATGAGTCGTTTCCTTCTATGATTTTCTCAATCACTTCCTTCTGGTACGGTCGAAACGAAGAAAACCCAAAATATTTCTACACCCAAAAATTCACCAAAACTAAAAAATAAAATAAAAAATAAAAAAGACGAAAAATGAAGAAAAGAAAACAAGAGAAGCAGAAGAAGATAAGGTCCTTCACCTTGAGAATGGACTGCATTTCTGCTGAGACGATCGGTCGGCAATGGAGGAAGGAAAAGCACTTTTGAGTTTTTAGCTGCTTTTTTTTTTTTGGAGTTTTGAGAAATGTTTTTTAGCTTTTCATTAAGCAGATAATAATATATATACATAGCGTCGGAAATCCCCAACTTCTCCCGCCATTTCTTTGAGGAAGAAACTTCGGAACCCCAGGCCCACAGAAACCAACCACTGCAGCCCAAGACCCAACAACATCATCAACAATAACAAAGCCATTTCCCATTAAGCATGATCTGCTATATGAATCTTATAACGTTATTGCGCTCGGTTCTGTGTCACGTCTTCCGTTAGATCCAAGTACTCTAAGTCTTTTCTTATAGTCTCTTCCAAAGACTTCCTAGGTCTTTC
>JAOTRO020000012.1:2652966-2663575 GCA_028566515.2 Pyracantha coccinea | reverse complement strand
GATTAACATGTCATTCTATGAGCCTCTGACTGATGGTGATACACACTTTAACTTGAATTATTATGGTTTTTTTATTCCTTTCCTTTTTCTTTTCAGAGGAACTTGTGAAGCTTGGAATAACTGATGGTGTGAGAGGTAAGTTCACTTTGAGGTGGCTATAATAACATGGTTACGTTGCTTTTATTTTTGTTTGAACATTGTTAAAGCAACCTTTCCTAAAATTTTCTGAGCAGAGGTGAATTTGCATCACTCTGCTATCTGGATGGCTGGTGTGTATTTGACGCTACTAATGCAGTTTCTTGAAAACAAAGTGGCTATGGAGTTGACACGATCTGAATTTGTAGAAGCACAAGAGGTAAGTGCATGTCTCAAGACATACTTGTGTTGATTCTTAATCTCAAGGTGACTGCATGTAATGAGTATAGTCAAATCAATATACTTGCACCTTGCAGGCATTGGTACAGATGAAAAATTGGTTTATGCGCTTCCCAACAATTTTACAGACATGTGAGAGCATCATCGAAATGCTCAGGGGGCAGTATGCTCATGCTGTTGGCTGTTATCATGAAGCAGCTTTCCATTACATTGAAGCTGCAAAGGTAAATATTTTTCAGTATCTGCCATTTATCACTAGCCAAAAATTGAAGGTTTTATTGTTTTTACAATGAGAGAGCAATATGCTAATTTGTGTCCTCTACCGTGTTTGTTAGATTTCATTCTGTTTGGTAAAAGGTAAACAAAACAAATAAAACATATAGACGTAATTTCCCTTGGCATCTAAACTATGTGTTACATGTGTTGTGTATGAGCAGCTGACAGAGAGCAAATCAATGCAAGCTATCTGCCAAATTTATGCAGCTGTCTCCTACATCTGCATTGGTGATTCTGAATCATCTACACAGGTGAAAGGTTTTCTGTAATTTCCGTTCTGTTGCTTTTATATGTTTTTAAAATTTAGTATTTTGCACATAGTTTTCTTTTTTTTTCTTTTGGATTTTCCCATTGCTAAATAGATGTTTGGATGCAGGCACTTGACTTGATTGGACCAGTTTACAGAATGATGGACTCATTTGTTGGAGTTCGAGAGAAAACCAGTGCTCTTTTTGCCTATGGTCTTTTATTGATGAAGCAACAAGATCTACAGGAAGCAAGGTGCATTCAAGTCTTTATCATCTTCTGCGGTTGGCATTATATTTTATAAACTGTTGTTTGAAAGTTGGAAAAGTTTTGAATTTGACTGCTGTGTGGAGATTAATCTATCTACTCTGTTTCATTGGATAATATTTTCCAGTGATGTATCAAATTTTTCTTCACCTCTGTATATTGTTAATTAATTCACTCCTTGAAATGCTGTCTAAGAAAAGTGCACTAATATCCTTCAAACTATGAAGTAATGAATATTTGCTGACTAGCTGAACCCTGGTTTCTAGGAGACCCACGGGGGTTAATCCTAAAGATCCAACCATACGGGCATAGAGAACACAAAATACTACTACAGAAACCAAGTCCTATAGGCTCTGCTTTTTGCTTACTCTTTACTTCAGTTCTTGTGTACAAAAGCTTATATATCCAGCTAATCGTGATAACGGATATGATACTTGAATTTTTTACAATATTTACTCTCTCCTAAATCTCACTTTGGTGCAGAAATCAACTTGCCAAAGGTTTGCAGTTGACACATACTCATTTGGGGAACCTTCAGCTTGTTTCACAGTATTTGACAATCCTTGGGAGTTTGGCACTAGCTCTTCATGATCCTGGACAGGCCAGAGAGATTTTGAGATCATCCTTAACATTGGCAAAGAAACTTTCCGATGTCCCAGCACAGATATCGGTGCTCTCTATTCTGACAGGTATATATGTTCCTTTTGGCTCATTATATAGAACGGACAATCTCGTTTCTCCATTAGTGCAACAGAGAGCCCTGCCACACTCTAGGTTGTGATATGCACTGACTGGACTGATCAAATTTATGTTTATCCTTTACTTGCAATGCTATGTGATATTTTATTTTCTAATGGTTCCAAATGTGTATACATGACGACATTCTGCATTCACGTACCAGAGTTTTGGAACAAATATTTTGTAACCGGAAGAAATTTAATTTGTTTACGGTTGTATTTTAGGTCATCCTTCTGCATATTAGTAAAGCATGTCGGATTTCATCATTTAAGTAACTCAATTGAGTAGATTTTAACTGGAATCTTCATTGGATTTATTCTGCTGATACATGCTATTTTTATGGTAGCTTTGTATCAAGAGTTAGGCGAAAAGGGACATGAATTGGAGAATCTTGAGTTCCAGAAGAAAAGGGCGGATGAACTGCAAAAGAGACTTGCAGATGCGCATTCATCCATTCACCATATTGAACTAGTGAGGGCAACACATCTCAAAGTTGCTTGACATGTCTTAACAATGATTTAATCTTTCAATACGGAGCACTCGCTGATTATTTCCCTTGTACATATAACTTGCAGATTGAACAAGTGAAGGTTGAAGTACAACAATTTCACGGGGTTGACATCAATCGTGCAAACGTGGGCCCATCCATGAGTGACAGTCTTGACATTCCAGAATCTATTGGTCTATCTGCCCAGTTGCCTGCTCATTCGTCATCAAGGCTAGTTGATTTAGACTCAGGAAGACGTGGGAAGAGGAGAATTTAGATTCTGACTTGTACAGTTCGAAACATCCTCTATTTTTCCCTTCTTGGGGAAAATGGGAGACTGATAACTTAGAGGAGATTGAAGTTGAGCACGTTGAAATGTATGTATAGTGTTGTGAAGTAGGTTAACTCCAGCGAGAGAGTAGCGTTACTATTGTTAGCAGCGTATGAGAAATGCTGTATATTTTTTGGCGAATGTAATGTTATCGGGCAACGTTACCATATTTACATGATTCCTTGATCCTTGGGAAGCATAGTTTATGTCATCAGTGCAATGCAATACAGATGCTTGTTTGGTTTCACTTTCACGTCATGCAGTAGACTGATTACATGGTCAAAATTGTATGTCGGATGAACGCAGATTGATTACAATGTTTGGATGAAACGATTATGTACACTTTGACATGTGATCGGGGAAAATGCAGCGCCAATAAACAACGGCAATAGTGAAAACTCTTAGCGTATTTCTTGTTCCATGGATAAACAAAATGCAGCACTGCTAAATAACGTTAAGTGCAGGATGAGAGCGGCTTGAATTCGTCGATTGTCTTTGCTCTTGTTCTCATGCCTCGTTAGCAGTTAGTCCCGAAATTTCTTTGAGAGGCTTCCACACAAATTTCCTCCTGCCAATATATCAGTTTTTTTGACATAGTCGTAAGAATGATCTATATGCTATGAACGTACACATGAACACCTAAAAACGCATGACAAAAGACATTTGGCGTTACCAGTTTCCGCACTCGGCAATGACCCTCACTTTGGGACGTAGCGTGGGAAGTAGAGCAAGAAACTGCAATTCCGCCTTCGACAGAACCTGAAGTACATGGGACAACATTAGAGTGACTGAATTCTGATTTTGCTTTGGGAAGTGATTTTCGCACTCTGCTTTTGTATGCAAGAGTAAATACCTTGGCTTCAATGATCCAGACTACAAGGCCTTTGGCTTTTGGAGGCAGAGCGGCAAGCCTGTAATCCACCTCTGGTGGAAAGTACCATCTTGATATGGGCTGCTTCCCTAGATGAGGCTACTTTCCAACAACATTTGAATAAGAAAAACAAAATGAAAGGCTAGATGACGACTAACAATTTGATAACATAACATATTAGGTATCTGAACTCACCGGACAAACAGGGTGAACTTTGGTGAGGGTGGTCTCGGGATCACCAAGCCCTCGCGCGCTGAGGTCGAGGAAATAGTAACCTTGGTAAGTCAGGCGGTTAAGGTAGCGGCCTTCGTACCCTCCCTCGTGGGGAGAGTAGACGGCAAGGGCCTTGTGCTCTTCCACGTCAGAAAGCCAACGGCCAAGATCAAATCTCACCAAGTCCCCTCCTATGAAGTCCTCTATCCCTCTCCCACACCTTATCATCCCAGCCCTCTTGGATCCCTTACCATTTCCATGTCCCCCACTCAATCCCATCATTAGCACCATGCTTATGTTTCCCTTCAGCTCATTGTTTCCGATGAAGCTGCTTCGAGGCGGTGGCTGCTTGTGCCGGAGATTCGCGGAGACGGGAAGTATTGTTCCATGCTTGAAGCAGCTTGCAGCTGCCATATTCTAACTTGAAAGAAAGGTAGTGATGGTGTGGGAGATAATGCCAATAGCGGGAAGTAATGCGACGACAATGCGTTTGTATGGTGGACAACAAAGATAAGAATTCACAACTCTTTCTCCTTATGTTTGACAAAAACTAAATAAAAAGAAAAAAATACTTAGCTACTTAAAAGATGAATAAAATGCAAGTTACTGTAACATATACTAAATTATTGATTTCATGAACTTCAGAAGCGAGATCCATACCATGAACGTTTCACTATAAAATTATTAATTTGTTGAATCAAATACCATGGACGTTCTCATGATGTTCTCAACATCAACTAAAACAATCTTATTTGGTAAAGTTCAGATTTTAGATTTTATCGTAAATTAATTTACAATACAGAAAGTAACTTAACCCGTTATGATCACATGCAAAATATTCTGATTCGTTATGGTTATCAAACGACTTCTAATGACATATTTGAAATTTCTTTTAAAATGACTAAAAACATTTTTGATTAAAATGTTTCTTGAATCAATTCTTACGAAAAATGCAAGTGTGAATCTGGAAAATGCAATTGAAAATATTTCTTACAAAAAATACATAACTGATGTTCCTTATAAGAAACATTTAATTCATTTTGAAACTCGAATTTTTTTTTTAAATATGCTTATCGATCATTTCAAAAATACTTTCAAACGAGTTTGATTCGCAGACGCTTTCTAACATGTGGATTCCCAATCGCCATGGGGCTCACACCACTTTCCTTGGCCCGGCAACCACACCATACCCAAATACTCCCAGCAAGTAAAAAGTTTAGAACGTTGGCTTTTAACACACAGAGAATCATCAAAGAATCAACCCTGACTTCCTCCCCCTTCCCTTCTTCTCCGTCCTGATTCATCCTTCCTTCCCTCCATAAATCCCTCCCAATTTTGGGGGTTCAGATTTTCCCAATGAAATAACCCTGCTGGGTCCAAGCAACGACAACAAGAAGAATGCTGGGTTCCACCGCGTCGAAGTGGTACAGAGTCGGCGGGCTTCTCCTCCACCACAAACCCCACCGGAGCTTCAATTCAACCGCCTTCGCCGCCAGAACCGCCTTCCACGGAAGCCCCATTCGTCTCCCAAAGCCTTTGACTTCGAACCCCGTCCGCGCAGCATCATTACTCCCTTTCCGCATCAGCGCCTTCATCGCCGATGCCACGTCCGCCCCTTCTCCGCCGGACGGGCGGTTATTGTTCTCCACTTTGCCGGACAAGAACAACCCGACTCCTAGAGTTTCTAAAGGGAATTCCGTCGAACAGATTACGAACGTGCAGATTTTCCGAACTCTCGCCAGTTACTTGTGGATGAAAGATAACTATGAGTTCCGCATCAGGGTCATTGCTGCGTTGGGGTTCTTGGTTGGAGCGAAGGTCCTCAATGTGCAGGTGCCTTTCCTTTTCAAGCTTGCTGTTGATTGGTTGAGCTCGGCTACCGGCAATGCCACTGCTCTGGCTTCTTTCACCGCAGCCAATTCGACCCAGTTGGCACTTTTTGCAACCCCGGCTTCCGTTTTGATTGGATATGGGATTGCACGTACTTGCGCGTCTGCTTTCAACGGTACTACTACGCATGAAGTAATTGCTTGCTCATACCATTTTCTTTGGATATTCATGCTTCAGTAACATGTTTATATAAGTGAATTTGGAGCTGGTTTGTTGTTTATATCTAAAATTTTGCCCAAATGTATCGTTGCAGAATTGCGGACTGCCGTGTTTTCTAAGGTAGCGCTGCGGACAATCCGATCGGTATCTAGGAAGGTATGAAAGTAGCGTTCTCCAAATGTATCCTTTGTTGGTTACATATATAGCATGCTTGGATTACTCTAAGAAGTTAGATTCTTTTTATCCTAAAGTTTTCCGTGACAAATGCAATTTAAACTTTTTGCAGGTCTTCTCTCATCTGCACGACCTTGATCTTCGATATCATCTTAGGTATCCATATCTATTACTTTCCATGTTTTTTTAAGAATGTATGAATTAGTTGTAGAGGAGGGGTAAGGATTTAGTTGTCCTTTGGGGAGATATTGTGCTTTAGTTTATAATAACAGCTTTTCAATAAAGTTGATATTTTGAGCTATTAGTTGCATGCTTACAATTGCGTTATCCCTTGTCTAATGTAATTTCAGTCGAGAAACCGGTGCACTAAATAGAATAATTGACCGTGGTAGCCGGGCAATAAATTTTATTCTCTCGTCTATGGTGTTCAACGTTGTACCCACCCTCTTAGAGGTATGATCTGTACCTTTGGTTATTGTCAAGCTTGTTGACATGTATAAAGACACTAGAATTAGTAACCTTGTGCTGTTATTTGTACGAAGGTTGAGGTTCCATCTTGCTTCGTAATTCGTATATATAACGGAACTACATTTCAGTTTCTGAACAAATTCAACTGATTTGACATGTACCCTTCCAGATATCTATGGTTTCAGGTATACTGGCTTACAAATTTGGAGCACCTTTTGCATGGATAACTTCACTATCAGTTGCTGCTTATGTCGCATTTACATTGACTGTCACACAGGTATTGTGTCTCTTGTCAATCGTTTGCTTATAGTCTCTGGAATGAATTGTGCACTTTTTTCCTGTTTCTGAGAGCATCTGCAAAGGACTACTAATGAAATTTCCATAGCTAAAATATGGAGAAGTTTCATAAAGATGCCCCCCCCATCATACTACTAGCTATTTGCCCCAAAAAATTACTCAACCTCTGCGATGTCATACATGTGATGGAGAGAAAGTGATTCCTAGTGACTTGCTATCTAATATTTTAATATAATTAGCAAGCAAACTTCTTCGTTTTGAATATTCTGGAGAGAGAAAAAATTTAGAAATATTCATGACTACTTAAAAGTCGGGAGCAGGGTTGGAGTAACAATACAAAAGTGGCTAGCAGAAATAACTTTTTAGTAATTTTAACTAAATATGAAGAGTCCCCTTGGGGATGCTCTAATTTCCATTCCTTGTTGGTCACACCTTTTTTCTCTTATTAGTGGTCTGAATTGGTCTGTACCTTTCTATTCATACATGCATATTATGCCATATTGATATATGTCTAGAAATATTTTGCACTTCATCACCTTATCCTGTCTATCGAGATGCTGATAGCTTTTGGTTTATGAACTTTTTGTTAATGATTTTCATGCCTTTACAGTGGAGGACTAAGTTTAGGAAGGCCATGAATAAGGCTGATAATGATGCTAGTACGAGGGCAATCGATTCACTTATAAATTATGAGGTAACATGATGTACTTTGTATGGCTTCTACTCACTTTATGCACAAGTTGATGTTCTGTTGTTTCGTCATCTGATGCTGTTTTCTTTCTACAGACTGTGAAATATTTCAATAACGAATCTTTTGAAGCTGCGAAATATGACGAGTACTTAAAGAGTAAGTTTTTTTTTTCCTGAATTAGCATTGGTCTGGAAACTAAGACGAATTAAACCCACTAGTTCATGGTACACAAAATGTAAAAGCTGCTATTAGTCTTTCTGATAAACCTAAAGTCATAAAATGTCAAATTATTTAAGTTAGGCATAAACATGTATTTATTCACAACATACATATGTGCTGCTTGCTTCCTTGTCAAGAAAATTATTTCCTGAACCAACCTTGATGCTTCCTTCTGTTTCATGCATTTATGGGTTTGCATGGTAATCTCAGGTGGCATTCCACCAAGCCGACTTTTATTTTACTTTTATTGAATGTGCTTTTTGGGGTATTTGTTCACATGGTATTGGACATGTTTGTTCCTCCCTGAAATATTTTTGGTTTGCTTGCACTGATAATTGTAGGTTTTTTTCAGAGTTTAAATTGAACTCGCACTCATATACCTTAAAATCTTATTTTCATGGTTTCTTAATGCTTCTTCTGTTGCTTCTCATTATTTTATCTTTCAGGGTATGAGGACGCTGCTTTAAAAACACAACGCAGTCTCGCTTTTCTGAACTTCGGCCAAAATATTATATTTAGCACAGCTCTATCAACTGCTATGGTGTTGTGTTCAAATGGTATTATGAGTGGCAATATGACAGTTGGTGATTTGGTAATTTTCCTTGAGATCCCGACTTAGATTTTGAAATTTGTTTGTTGCGAAGTGATTCTCTAATGGTAGTTCAAATTATTATTTTAAAAAATGGTAATTCAAATTATGGTTGAATCAATATACAGGTAATGGTGAATGGACTTCTATTCCAGCTCTCGCTTCCACTCAATTTCCTTGGTAGTGTTTATCGTGAGACTATACAGAGTCTGGTTGACATGAAATCTATGTTTCAGTTACTGGAGGTAAATGAAGGAACTTCACAGTTTACTTGCAAGTTGGCTTTCAGTTAATGTATAGAGTGTTGCTCTTTATCTTTATTTTTATTCACTTATTCACTATAAGAAAATCTATCTTATACTCTCTTTTTTTTTTTTTTTTTTTTACTTTTGGGTTTTTACTTTGTACTTATAACTTTTATAAGAATTAGAGAGATTTCATTTGCCATTAACGTTATTTTGATATTTGTTATCCTGTACATTGGTGAGATGGCAATTTTTCAGTTTCTAATACCTTTTTCTTGTTTCAATTCGTACTTTTGTTTCCGTTACTACCATAGGAAAAGGTTGAAATTGGTGACAAAGCTGATGCAAAGCCTCTGGAGTTACGCGGGGGAAGCATTCAGTTTGACAATATACATTTCAGGTGGTGTATGCTTCTCTTTCTATCCTTCTATTATTATTGGAGCATTTCAAGATCATTGATTTTTAATATATAAAGGCTGAGAGTTTGAAGACTTTGTTTCTTTTATAATTTTGGGTGTTTAAACGAACTGGATCTGGGAAGAAGGCTTAAATTGGGTGGGAGTGAAGGCTTTGCTTGCCTTTTCTCTGAGCTGGCATTTCTCTCTCTGGCTGTTCTGTCGTTGATATATCATCCAGTACTTATAGAGTAGTCGACATAGTTAGCAACTTAGCATGGTGATGTAAAGGGTTTCTTGGATGATAGACGTGATCTTTATGTCGCAGATTTGCATGTGATATTATTATAAGTGTATTGTTTATATGATCCATTGCTGATGCACTATATTTTCTTTTTTTCCATTTATGCAGTTACCTGACAGAAAGGAAGATTCTTGATGGGATATCATTTGTTGTACCTGCTGGAAAGAGTGTGGCTATCGTTGGAACCAGCGGAAGTGGTAAGGGGATAATCTCTTGATACAATGTTCCTTTCCGCATTGACATAATTTAATGTCCGACATGAAATTCTATATGTTTATGGTTTGTGTGCTTCCTTTGTGACATGGTTCTACCATAGTTCTGCTGCTATTGCTTGATGTTAGCCTGGCAGTTATTAGGATAAGCAAGTGATGCCCATGCATATTTATTTCCTTTATTTTTAGTACTTGCATTGTACAGCGTATTTTATTTTTACTCAATATGCATGGGTTCATGTATGTATTGAATTTGCATTTGCTTGCAGGCAAGTCCACCATTCTCAGATTGCTCTTCAGGTTCTTTGACACCCATTCTGGAAGTGTAAGCAAACTAATTCTGTTTTCTGTTATTTTTTCCTATTGGTACAATATGGACTTAATTTACAAAGCTTGCAGTGTTATCTTAGTGTTGGAATCGGATCCTGATGGTTCAAGTAGCGAGTAGTTGCCACTTGTTAGATTTTGCCTTGCTTATTGTCATTGCTGAAAGTTTTTATGCTGTTTGCAATTTCTAATCATTTAGACAAATTTTATGATGATGATAGTACTAGTAAGAACGTGCCATCAATCTACTTGTCAGCTCAAAACATGTTTTAAGCTGTTTAAAATTTTTAATCTGCTAGGTATCTGGAAACAACTTGGTGTAACACACCTAGGGATGACTAAAGATTGAATTATTAAAAGGAAGAACATAAAATATTCCCTGAAAAATAACAATCTATGTAACTAAACAAGGAATTGGATTGAATATGACTTGATTTTTTTTGGTCAATGAATATGACTTGATTAGAGATGACCAAGGAAGGGTTGAGTTAAGAGGTTTTAATAAATTGTATTTCACGATTCAAATGGGCATTCCTCTCTTTCTCATAAAAAGTTTGTCATTGACAGATAAAGATAGATGGTCAAGATATTCGGGATGTGACACTTGAGAGTCTACGGAAGTCTATTGGTGTTGTGCCCCAAGATACAGTAAGTCCAAATAAGCAACTTCATTTTTGTTTTGTTTCTGGTTTTAGTTGGTGCTACGGCAAACTCTGAGGTGTCTATGCAGGATCTTGCTGGTCTTAAGTAGTAACAGCCTAACAAGGAAATATCCTGTGGTTGGCAGGTGCTTTTCAATGATACGATATTTCACAACATTCATTATGGTAATCTT
>JAOTRO020000012.1:2633510-2644638 GCA_028566515.2 Pyracantha coccinea | reverse complement strand
GTTTAGTATGCCTCTGGTTCTAGTTTTGACTACAAGTTTGTAACCGGTTTTTTTGTGCGCATTTTCTATATTGCGAACATGGGTTGAAATTAAAATGTAAATGGAACAATCCAGGGATGAAAATATGGGAGGGAAGTGAACTAGTTGAAGGGAGAAGGAAGAGTGTCCGAATATCGGCATTGAAGGAGGCTAAGATGAACAAAGAAATCCCCAAATCCAAAACTAATGTCGGTAGCGAGAACGGTCAGACACCTGTTGCAGCAAAAGCAGCAGCTTCTGGTTCCAGGAGGGGCCGAAAGCGCAAAAAACTTGAAGATGTAGCTCTATCTTCTCAACAGGTCGTTCTGTCCCTGCCTTACTCTTACATTATGTATTGACATGAATTCTCTGTAGTGTATCAATAACACATCGGTACTTATTGACAATGATATCGACACCTTAACGATACAATATGCATAGTTCGTTCTCTAATAAAGAAACAATGTTCGCTTAAGTGAAGAACTGACTTACATGTGTGCATGCATAAATTGGAACTCTAGTGTATCTTGGATACTTATTTCAGCTGCAGGGTCCTTTCCAAAAGTTGCGGCTCAGCAATCCTTCCCTTCTCATTTGCCGTTGCATGCAAGTTTTTGAAGACCGAATACATGATGTCGACGCGAGCAAGATCAGTGAGACTCTTATTTCTACCACAGATTTTGTTTAGTTCCAGATTTCCGAATGCAGTAACGTAGTTATTGTTCATGTTGCAGATCAACTGTTATCTACGCCAGTGGCGGTGAAACAAGTATGCGAGTACATCCTAAATACATTACAAAGGTTTGTGCACGTTGTTTTCTTTCTTCTGGAATGCTTGAATTACTAGTTGGAAAATTACTCAAGGATGTGGATTGTTTAAGTACGGAATGGTTTTTAAACCTAATCTTTCTGCTTTACATAGGAGGGACACACTTGATGTATTTGCTCAGCCTGTTGACCCTAAAAAGGTTAGCTCTAGACTTGTTGCCATAATTTTCTCACATTTGTTTCATCTTTCAAATCAGATAACAGTGATATGTTTCTTGGTTTCTAAGGTAATAACCTATTACACAACCATAAAAAAGCCAATGGATTTTGGCACCCTTAGAGATAAACTTCATGCAGAAATGTATGCAACCCTGCAACAATTCAAGGTTTGCGCCGAAACAAACGCTCTTCCTCCTTTCCCTATTCTTTCTTCTTCTTCTTTCTTGCAATCTTCTACTCTCCATCGTATCCGGTATCCTTCAAAAACCGGAAAAAATTACCGCATCATTTTATGTTTTGAATTGCACCGAGTGGCATGTGTAATTGACGAAATTATGAACTTTTTTTCTTTGAATTAACAGCGTGATGTGCTGCTGATACCCAAAAATGCAATTCACTTCAACGGAAAAGCCACCATATATTACCAGGAGGTAGGCTAATTTATTTAATTCTTCCTTTTCATGGTTTTTGTTTTTATAATATAAACTGCCATGAAAATCTTAGTTTTCTTACCAGGCTCAAGGTATAAAAGATCTTGCCAACGAACTTTTCAGAACTCTGAGATATGATCGAAGGCGTTTTCTGTTAAAATATTACTTCCATGAAATACTCTGCCCTGATGGGAATGGTGGAGATATACACTCAAAGTTTCTTGAACCAACTGGGAAGCCAAAGTTTTTTGAACCAACTGGCAAACCACGGCGCTTGTGTGGCTCATCTCTCAGAAGAGAAAAACAAGCAGATCCAAATCCTGGTAATTATTGCAATGGCTTGGAGACTGTTGATTAGAAGATAACTAAAACAGGAGGAATTCGAAGAATTTTTCTACCTTCATGCATTTATATGGATGGAAAAGGAAGCTAACCTGGTTTTGCCTTTCCCTTGCTTTGAACAGGGCTGAGAGATGGTAGGGGCTCAAATTTAGCCGAAGTGCAGAGCCGTCATAGTTATTGTACGCCTTCCAATGAGAATGAATCTTTAATCTCAGCTGTCTACAACGCCCTCAGCAAAGCACTTGCCCATGTAGGTTACTATGATATAACCTCACCTCCATAAGGAAGCACAGCATGTTAGTTTTTTATACACAAGATTTTTCCGTAACGTCTGCACCGATATGTTTTCATATGAAAAGAGAAAAGGACTTACTTGGCATGCAATTTGTTCCATGACCGGAGATTGCGATACCCTGTCTGTTTCATATGGTGCTCACAGAACTTTATGGAAGTGTTTGAAAAATGTTTTAACTTAGAGATTATTTACTGGTTTCGGCAAACTTCTTGTATAAGTATAAATAATTAAATATATAACTTAGTTGCTTCTTCTTGACAATGTAGATTGATGCTGGTTTCGGATACAAAGAAAGTCTCATGCGGTTCATTAAAAATTTGGGGCCAACAGCTCAAATGGTTGCTAAGAAGAAATTAGTTAGTCTACTTGCAGCTCAGAATTGCCAGCCCCAGGCAACCCCTCCAATTCAGAACCAAAATAATCCGGCTTTCGCCCTATCTGCATCACCAGCACTTGGTCATCCTATTGGTGTTGATAGTTCTCAAATGGCTCAGATGCAACATAATTCCCTGGATAACTTGCCAAGGGATGTGAATGCTTCTTATTTCCATGGCGATGCTTCTGCACAAGGATATGCCCCGGTTAGAGCCAGCGTATGCATCAATGAGGGTGCTTACAAGGGAAAGTTGAATGCAGCCGACACATCCAGATTAGGCATGGAGGGTAATGTCATTGATCCGAAAGGGAAGGCACCCGAGGAACAAGATACTTATGACAAAACTTTCCCGAAACGGATGGCTATTGACATAAATAAAACCATGGACTTCACCAGTCTTCCCAATGGCATTAGACTTCACGGGAGCAACATTGAAGGCAGCCCTCATCAATATCAGAACGGAAACGTTCAGTTGGGGTCGCACATTTGCGTTGTTAGCGATTTGGGTGGTCCTGGGACAAACAGCATGAAGTTTAGGATTGTGGATATGCTAGCAGAACGTAACAAGGTAGGAAACCTGCTGCAGCAGCTTCCACAAGCTCCGATGTCTAGGACTGCATCAAATCAGTCGAGGTTGCAGGAGATCACGTCGAAAACTAACACCTATCTGAGGTCTTCACCCGCTCCTGAGCTGTCCAGTTTGATCCAGGCAACAACTTCCTTCAATGGTTCCGACACGCAACTCAATAGAAACTATGCAGCTAACTCTTTTCGTGCAGGTCAGCTTCCTCAAATGAATAACCATATAGCTAACCCTTCACAGGCAGGTCAGCTCAAGCCTCAATTTAACTGTCCCAATGCGGCGCAAGGTGTGCAAGAAATGAGAAGCTTTCCGGGCATGAAACTGAAGCTTGGTGAGGATCATAGTGCATTGGCAAAGGGTGGCATGTATATGAGGAGAGAACAAGGGGAGGTGTCGCTGGCGGCTCGGGGAATGATGAAGCCTCCTCCCTTGTACAATGCATTTGGTAGCCATGAAAGAGCTTCAACTCAATGGTACCAAAAGGAGCCTACTCCTGAATCTTTTCTGCCCCGGCAGGTGGACTCTCAGCAGCCTAACTTGGCTCTTCAGCTGTGAGTTGAGCTAAGGGAGTGGCTCCTTTGAACTTTCATCCCATGCATGTTGATCAAATGGACTTGTTTTGTATTTCTCTTTTGAATGTCCTTTGCCTTGTCTTAAGTTCAGAGACGGTTTTATGAATTATGTTCTAATGTTTAATGTCTCCTTTGAGCTGTTCATCTATGTCGTCCCTAAACTGCTTTGGTAGGCACCTCAGACTATGTTTTATGTTCTAATGTGTAATGTCTTCATTTGTGTTCATCAGTGTCCATCCCTTATTAACTGTTTGATAGCATATCAGACTTCCCTTTAGGCTTAATTTTCTTATTAATTATTGAGATATTTTAATCTAATTTAAACTATAAGAAAGGGAATTCAAATTTGCATGCAAAGAAGAGAACACTAATCTAATGACTAAGCTATATCTGCTAGGACTTCAAATTTCTTTCAGACGTGTGAACTCCAAATTGAATTTTTCCTTCACTTACCAGTGAAGTACCAGAGGTTAAAAGATGAATGTCGAAATCACTAACAGTGATGAATCCTCACAATGCGGCATCAAAAGACTCGTAAGTTGTCAAAGAGGGCAAGTGAAAAGCAGACAAAAAGCACTCATTCCTAGTGAAAGCCACTTCACTTGATGGGCTGGCTCCTTCATTCAATCCTTTATAGTATATATATATTAATTAGGCTCGTGTGTACCATTCTAAACAGATACTTAACCCTCCAATAACAAATAAACAAGTGAAAATTAATCATTAAACAACACATGCAGATATCTTTAGTTATTCAAATTTATGATTAACTTATCAACATGTCAACATATGATACGATGTTGGCAGGGTCATAGCCACCTCTTACTATTTTAGTCTTTAGCTCTCAGAGAGGGGGGACCATTACTGTACGTATCGTTTTCACTGACTAGGGTTTACAAGAGAGGACCACCTCACATGTCAATGACTCAATATTATGATAGGCTGAAAGCAGTTTAAAAAGTTGTGAACACTGATTATTTTATGACCTCTAGGGTTTGAGGAGATGTTTTTGGTTCTTGATCCATCTTTTGTGGAGAGCTTTGATAAGTAGGTGCGGTAGGGTGAAAGCACAATGCATGAAGGTTTCTAATTGGATCGTTCGGTTCGGATACATTTTTAACTCACGCCCTAACAGTTTAAGCGGCAGAAGTCTAGTTGATGCATTGTTTCAGTTCTCGCAGAGATAGTCTTACCCAAAGAAAACTCATTCAACCGATCCCCATAATCATATAGAAGCTGCAAGATTACAAGAGCAATTTCTCTTAGCTTGAGGAGTGTGAACTATTTTCCTTTTTCTTTTTAAATTTGGTAAGGTGGCCTATTCTTTCCTTGCCTATCTTGGTAACAAAAAAGGTAGAACTAGGCATTTAAGTTTCCAAGTTGTCTAGTAATTCACTTCATGCACTATTGCATTGTTGGTTGATTTTCTAACAGTTAAAGCTTTTGCAGTCCAACAATTGTTCATGCATCGTTTCAATTCGAGTAAAAATATGACCTTTGCCTGATAAAACCTGTCACGCCATGAAAGTTTCAAGCATAAATTGAGGAAGCAAACACAAGAAGTGGGATGAGGCAACAATTCCCACTCTCCTTATATATGAATACAGGGGTTCCCTCACATCCAACCTCACTTCTTTCAAACCTAGCCGTGGAGATCGATCAGTTGTTGTGAGAAAGAGACTGTATACGAGTCATATGAGAGCGTTCTCATTGGATTGATACATAGAGAGGCCTTGTGTATGCAAATAATGTCCTTCCTTGCCCATATTGGTAATGAAATTGGTCGAACTAGGCACTTAGGCTTCCAAGAAAGAAGTCTCGAGAAAGCATAAATATCCGTTGTCGTCCAGTAGATTACTTCATGCACTAGGCATTACGCAACAGGGTATGGTAAGAAGATCAAAATTTTAAATCAAATTTTTAAATCAAATAATACATCACTAATAAAAAATATATACGTTAATCAACATTTAAATAATAGTTCAACCATCAACTACTACATCATTTAATTTACAAATTTAATTTAAAATTTTAATCTCTCTCACATTACCTGCAAAGCAAGTACAGATTTCTTAGAATGACATCAACAACATAATAAAATAGGGCAACTGACAATGTGGAAACACACCCCCATATGGAAAGAATATTAATTTTACTATAACATATGCTCATTCCTCCATGAATACAATTAAAAATCTACTTCACTTGTACTTTCAATTTCATTTTTTGTGTACTTCCATTATCGACAACCAATGAACTGGTTATTTTAATTCATTTCAAATCTTCATACACACACGTACAAATGATATACAAACACCACCTTAAAAAGGGTTTTCAGCTACAAACAAACAAGAAAAACCCTACGTTTTCCACACAAAAAAAACAAGAAAAACCCTACTCACAACTAAACTTCATAAGACTGCTTGACTCGTTATCTATAAAAATCCACTGTATTCTGACACTCACAACTTGACACATGCACCTGAATAACTCACAACTTGACACATGCCCGTAAATAACTCGTTAAAATCACACCAGAATAAAAAAGACTTTTACATGCCAAATTGTAATTTATCAATTTGGGATGAATGAAAATGACCTGGAAAAAGCCATGAATTTTTCGCTCTTGACTTTTGCCCAAGGGAAATCAAATTTGTGCAAGATATTGTTCAAGAAACAAACTTTCTGCTGATAATTAAAGACTAAAAAGAGACTGTAGGGTATATGTATATACAATAAAATATAGACCTCACGAATGCCGATGAAGCATGAAGTGCAGCAGTAGCATATAGCTCCAAGTTCCAACCTCTGCAATTCTGAGAGACTGAGAGACTGCGTTTTAGCCCCACCAGACGTAGACATGAGGCGGGATTTAAGATGCCAAAACGCATGCCATAAAAACCTACTTTCTAATTATTATGCGTTGCCAAACATTGCCAAAACAAAAAAGACAACCAACCACAGCCTCCATATTTCCCCAACATAAACATGGACATGTAAATTGTAAGCATCAAATGGAAAGCCCTCCCTCCTGGCGAGGGTTCAGGCTCACTTGCTAAAGTAGACACTGCCGGACTTGTACGTTCTGTATAGTAACATGTTTCTAGCTCTCTAGGTTTTACTAGAAATAACAATCTCTAAGTACCTCCCGTAGGAGAGAAAACTTACAGATTTAGCGGGGATATATATACCTACATACCCTCTCTCTAGTAGTATGTCTTTGACTCTTTACCTCTACCTCCGGGAGAAAAACTTCAATGCAGCGGGATATACATCACCTCGCTCTAGCAACTTCTCCATAATTTTTTTACTAAAAATAACAGTCTCTAGTCAAGTAATGAGTAAGAAAAAGAGGCAAAAATATGGTCGGGACAGGAAAGTTCTTTCTTCCCTCCACAACCCACAATCATTTTGTTCAATTCAATGGAAATGTTTTGAAGGGGAGGAGGTTGTTCACTCTCCCTTAAAGTTCCATATCACTAATTCCACGAGTTGATCAGCCCCTTGCTCTTATTTCTTACTAGCCGCAGCCAAAATATAGGTATACAACAAAAAACGTACACAAATTTGTTACCGAATTTCAACGGTGTGACACAATTTCACAGCATCCATTGTAATAGACATAGCACCCTTGACCAATTAAGTTTAACTTGAGCACGTTCAAAATGCATAAACATAAATTTTAATGTATAAAATTATGGAAATTAACGGAGAGAATTTTAAGTATAGTATCAGTAGAGAAATCGGCATAACTTATTTCACCTGAGGAATGTAACAAAAAAAGTGCGGAGATAACCACAGTTCTGATCACTAAATACATCACCAAAAAAATGGCAAGGTAAACAATATATACAACAAAGAAGACAGTAAAAGGGAGCTCCCTTCAGTCCAAGCACAGAGAAGAAAAGAATGAAGTTATCTCCCGCATCATTCACACATTCGCAGTAGAAATATCCACTCCATTTCTACAGAGTTTGAATGAATGAGTCGGCAGCTAATTCAAACCCTTTGCCCTTCCATGAGTGGACTGAAGAAAGCTCACTTAAACTATCTCTAAGATCACATGATACACATGATTCCAATGATATTTACTGCTCCATGAAAACTATTATTCAAAGGGATCGAAAAATGGAAACAAACATTTTGGTATGTATATGCTAATAAAGAAGAGGGGAAACAAGAAAGACCACCAAGAAGACTCAATTTTCACATTTTCACTAATGACTAGCTAATTGAACAAAATGTTATTATGATGTGGATGTAATTCCAAGTACATTTTTTGCTATGATGCAACCACAGAAAATTTTGTACGATTTCCCTTAATCATTTTGATGTCTAATTAATAAATTGAAAACAAGCAAATGACCAGTTAAATAGTGATCACAGTATCGATTAGGGCTTCCTTTTGGATGGAATTTGTGTACGAAGATGATTAGCATTCAAATTTCATGTTAAAGTATATTCCATTAATAGTTATTACTGAAATGTTATAGAAATCCTGAAAGCAATAATATTAATTCTTAATGAAAACTTAATTATAGAAATCCTGCAGGCAGAACTAATATTTATATTACTGAAATCTTACAGAAGTTCTGAAAGCAGAAATGTTCAAACCTAATTAGTAACTGCTTAAAATCCTATCACTTTAATGTTACAGAGCTCTTAAACCCAATTAACATATCTGTATTTTTTTGGGCTAATTCTTGTATATATTCTCATATAGGCGTAGAACTTTTACAAATTATCAGAAAATAGTGTCTAATTCCTGACTTTCCATGACTTGTAATGTAAGTCCAAGACTTGCTTTCTCTCCATTTCTTCTGTTTCCATGACACATAATTAGGACCAGATAATTTAAGTGGGGTGTAATCCTTTTTTATTCATTTCTCCTCTTTTTTGGCCAAAATAGCATAGATCTCAAAGATAGTATTTCTTGCATAAACCCTAACCCTAAGTAAATGAAGTCCGAATATTATGAACCAGAGATTCACAACCACCAAAAACATCAGACCATATGTGCATTGCCATAGATGCCTATGAATTACCCTTAACAAAATATATATAGTAAACAGAGATGGTATAATAGCTTTCACCACCACAATTTAGAAAAAATAAAGATTAAATTAGTAAAGATTGTGTAATAATTTTCTTTTACGAAAAAGAATCTCATCGTAAAATTAAGGACCTTTCGAGCCAAATAAATAAAATTAAGGACCTTTTTTGGAGGTTAGGTGGGAACAAATAGATATAACGGGACGTGATAAAGGACCAACTTGTCAAAAATGAAGCAAACATATAAATGATAGACTAAAGGACCTTCAGACTTACTAATAAAAGAAGCTCCACAGAAACGTCCTTACAACTTCACCAAAAAGTAAATCCTTGCAATTCAACCTCCATCAGCAGCCGCACTGTGTATAAGTCTGTGATGATACATTCAGAAGAATTGAAGAAACGCAAACACAGAAAAATAGACAAAACCCATGAATAATTAAATAACACTATTAAGAAGAAAAAAGAAAATTAATCGAAAAGAGTGATGCAAAAATCAAGGAGGGAGAGGGAGGAGGGAGAGGGAAAGTGGGGGGAAGGAGGAGAGGAAGTGTCGCTGTCTTTCATGGGAATCAGAGAAGGGAAAACGATATATTGGAGATCTCTCTATCTACCTGATCTCTCTACACAAATCTGGCAAAAGCACTGGTGTTTGTGTGTTACTATATACCAAAAGAATAAAAGTAAAAAAAATAAAAATAAAAAAGTGAAAAGTGGTATTTTCTTTTCTTTCCTTTTCTTATTGTTACTAGTATTTACTCATTCAACATGGATACACTACAATACAAGGCTCCCTCTCTCTCTACATCTCCAGATATATCACCAGAGACTCAGAGAGATGATTATGCCACTGATATATACAGCTCATCCTCTCCACTACTGTGTGGAGAAGAAATTGGTGGTGGGGTTTCTTTGACCATAGTTTTGCTTGCTTCTCTCTCTATCTTTCTACCTCTCTCACTCTCTCTCTCCCGTCTACTTCTGTGTGTTGCACTAGTATCTAGGTCTAAATCTTCTCTCAGTATTTGTAGGGCAGAAGTACTCTATATATAGGGTTTGAGGTCACAGATGAGTCCGGCGGAGAAAGTCAGGGTCTCATACTCGTTGAGTCATTCTGAATATCGAAATGACTTAACTACCCCTCACCCTACTCCCCCATCGTATTTTATATACACTAGCCTTCACAGAACATTTTCTGAATCATGGCATACTACGCACAATTTACACGTTGTAAATGTATTTATATGCGTGAATTGCTTCAATAATTTTTTTATTACAAAAAGAAAGTTAAATATTTGAAGCAAATGAATAATATTAGATCATGCTAGAAGAAACCTCATAAACCAATCAAAGCACTTGAATCCACTCCTTAGTGTATATAACATCGTTTGTAAAAAAAAATCGACTATTTGACAACTAATTAAATCACATTATTGTGCGTCTGCGAAAGGCCTTTTTATCATCGGCAATACGCATTTCTTAAGATGTTTTGAACGTGTTTAAAAATAGAGAAAATAATATTCAATAAACAACTGATTAAATCACATTAATACCAACCCATTGTGATGCTAAGCCCACTTCCTTCCCCTTAGTGTAGATAATATTTTTTGTTCGAAAGGAAAAGAATAATAATTTGACAACTAATTGAATCACATTATTATTCGCGTGCGAAATGTTTTGAACATGTTTAAAATAGAGAAAATAATATTTAATAAACAACTTGTTGAATCACATTATTGCTAGCCCATTACGAGGCTAAACTCATTCCCCTTCCACCTTAGTGTAGATAATATCGTTTGTTAAAAAAAAAACAATCATTTGACAATTAATTGAATCACATTATTATGTACATACAAAAAACCTTTTTTATATCCAGCATTACAAAATTTTTAAGATGTTGAGAACGTGTTTAAAAAAGAAAAAAATAATATTTAATAAATAACTGATTGAATCACATTATTGCTAGTCTATTATGAGATGCTAAAAAAATGTACAAAAATAATTAATTATTAAAAAAACTGTTTATATGACTAAAATACCCCTTCATTATTTGGTGCATTATTTTGGGTTGCTTTTGAATTTTTTTTGTTTGGGGGGCATTTTTGTTCAAAACATTTTGGTGAAGCTTGTGACCCCAAAAGGAACTGTTGGCTTTATATATAGAGATACGATGTAGATCCAACTAGAATACCATGATGACTAATATTGTATTTGACCACACATACCTTCTCTATAAGAACAACTTACCTGCAATGAGTTTATCATTATGTTGCATCCCAATAAATGTCATGTATTTTTTTTTTTTTTTTACAATCAATTCGTGTGTTGATCTGGCGAAAAAAAAAAACTTGTGTTGAAAAGCCTACATCTGTCATCATACTATAAGAATGTAATGCTATAGTGACCATGAACATTTTTCATGTATGTCATTTTCCTTTTCTACAACTAAAACTCAACTCGAGTCTTACTTTT
>JAOTRO020000012.1:2584177-2595936 GCA_028566515.2 Pyracantha coccinea | reverse complement strand
TTTTCTTATTTGTGCCCTTTTGAAATTAGGTAGCTCTTTGCTGCATAAAAATTGAAGGGACATTGCAAAATTCATCAATTAGAACTCTTGATTTGAACATTTTTTTATGTTTGTCTTTATCTGGGAACTGGAACCCTAATTGTCAATGATCATTTCAATTTCTAATGTAGCTTATTATATTTGGCTTTCAAATCCAATTTATTAATTATTTATGTCCAAATCAGTAGCCAATATGCCCGGTAACATTGTTTGATGAACTAAAAATTGGTTAATGACAAACGCAGTCCTGCTAATAATCCCAGTTGGTCTGAAATCCTCGGTGTGTTGGGGATTACTCGTCAACTTCAAGACCTGCTAACAATGCCAGTTCGTATCAGTTGCTTATTAGAGTGTATAGGGTGTACTCTATTTGTATAAGCATAAAACTGGAATTTTTTTGTTTAATGTTCTTGTTATTATCAGTAAATTGTATTTAATTGCTGTCATTGAATTTTACCTGATAAATGATGTATATTTGCTGATGTAAGCTATATCCTGTAAATAGATCAGAGTCGAAATTTTTACTTAACCTCACTTTCTCTCTCTCTCTCTTCGCTTCTCCCCAGAGCAAACCAGAAGAATCAAAACTCCAAGAGTGCAACAATGTCAGGATCAGCCATGGTGTTGGATCCGAAACCTTTGCCTGAGCCACCAGCTTCAATCCCCTCCATAAGATTGGACCTTCAGGGCTACACCGACCAAAACCAGGCCTCCGATGAGGACGATCTCTACAGCCGCCTCAAGTCCTATCAGCGACAGCTCGAGTTCATCGACATCCAGGAGGAGTATGTCAAGGACGAGCAGAAGAATCTGAAGCGTGAGCTCCTCCGCGCCCAGGAAGAAGTCAAGAGGATCCAATCGGTGCCGCTTGTCATTGGGCAATTCATGGAGATGGTCGACCAGAACAATGGGATTGTGGGCTCCACCACTGGCTCCAATTACTATGTTAGGATTCTCAGCACCATTAATCGGGAGCTCCTCAAGCCTTCTGCCTCCGTTGCCTTGCACCGCCACTCCAATGCCCTCGTCGACGTTTTGCCTCCAGAGGCCGACTCAAGTATTTCCCTCCTCAGCCAGTCTGAGAAGCCCGACGTCACCTACTCTGTAAGTTATGCCCAATTGAGTGATTAGGGTTATGCCTGAATTAGGGTTTTTTTTTTTATTATTCATGTGTTTGACACCTACTATCAATTGTTGCAACAAATGCTTAATTGGAATCAATAGATTACTATTAGGGTTTTGGATTTATGGAATTTAACGATATTCTGGCGCCACTTCTTGAGGATAAAGTTAGCTATTCTGAAAAACTCACTCTATCGGTGCCATTTGACTGTGTGGATAACTGATTCTCTTTACTCAATGGTCTTTATGTTAGGAGAAGTAGAGTGGAGACCAAAATTTTACCCGTTACTCAAGTTCTATGAATCTAAGATTGAAATTAACTATTGTGTGTGCTTATTTTTATGCCCAATTTGACATGCTCAGCGATGAAATTTTGAAGCTTTAGGCTTTATAAAGTCTTTCCAAGCAAGAGATGAACAGCCTATTATATAATTGATCCTATTTGACGGTATTGTTGTCTAAACTAGGAAACTCATTAATCTTTTCTAATTTATACCTTATTGGAAAGAACTGGTTGCTATTGTTGTCTAAACTACTTGGTTCTGAGAATTAACCAATTAGGTTTAGTTGGCTTTTATTGGTTGGTAGCCAATTTCAACACAACAAGAATGCTATGGTGTGTAATGTGCTTTAATTTTCTTAATAAGTGTCATGGGGAGACGTAACATTTCAAGTATTGGCTCACCAACCCCCCTGATTTTGTAATGTCTAATTCTTGAATACATTGCCTGTTATTATTTCTTAAATTTGATAGGAATTGGCTCGTCAAAGTTAGTGTCCTATTTTGTTGAGGATTGTATTAGGAAAGAAGTAAGTTTCCTTATACAATTAGCTATGTAATAGAAGCAATTTGCTATATGTTTTGCTCTGTCAAATGCAGTCAAGCCGGTTGTTCAGTGAAGCTTGTTGTGCATGTGATTAATCTGTTTGCCTCTGCCTCTGAGCTAAATACCCATAGGCACATTGGCTTTATTATAATCTATATGTTAATCCCTTACCATTTTTTTTTTTTTTTGCGGTGCATCAGGATATTGGAGGATGTGACATTCAGAAGCAAGAAATCCGTGAAGCAGTAGAACTGCCACTTACCCATCACGAGTTGTACAAACAGATTGGAATAGATCCCCCACGTGGTGTATTGCTTTATGGTCCACCTGGCACTGGTAAAACCATGTTAGCAAAGGCCGTGGCTAATCATACAACTGCTGCCTTCATCAGAGTTGTTGGTTCAGAATTTGTTCAGAAGTATTTGGGAGAGGTACATAACATAGTCCTATTTTTTGTGTGTTATGTTTTTCTTACATTCAACAGATCCTTATCATTTTTTGGAATAACAAATATTGTGGACCAGTGTTGCAAGGGCACTGTGATATTTTCTTGTTGTCTCACGCTCTGTTTTATTGACTAAGTTAGAAACATTGTGAGTTCTTAATTCTTTTTGTTTTCTTTGTCAAGGGTCCACGAATGGTTCGTGATGTTTTCCGTCTTGCCAAGGAGAATGCACCTGCCATCATCTTTATTGATGAGGTGGATGCTATTGCTACTGCGAGGTTTGATGCTCAAACTGGAGCTGACAGAGAAGTTCAGAGAATCCTTATGGAGCTCCTTAATCAGGTAGGACTGGAAGTTTAGATTTGAAAGAATTTGTAATCTGAATGAACTAAAACTGTAAATAAACCGGAACTTGGATCAATGCATCGCTGTGGGGGTGTAGAAAATATTTCAACAAACGTTGGAAAGTTTAACCCTGAAACGTTCCTTTTCTGCTTTCTGTTCTCAACGTTGTTTTTTGCTTAATATCTTTTCAGATGGATGGGTTTGACCAGACAGTGAATGTTAAGGTTATTATGGCTACTAACCGAGCAGACACCTTGGATCCTGCACTTCTGCGTCCTGGAAGGCTTGATCGGAAGATTGAGTTTCCTTTGCCTGATAGGAGGCAGAAAAGACTTGTTTTTCAGGTAAATAACATGATTAAAGTATCTTTCAATGAAAGAATTATTATTGGTGAAATTTTGTTTGTAAGCTGTGAGGTATTCATTTTTCTCATAATCACAAGTTTTGTAGCTTGTGCTATGTCCATTCAGTGCCATCCATATTAGTGGACCTGTTACTTACCCCCTATGTCTGAGATTCGGACTGCACAGGAGTCGGACACCTTAAAACACATCTGCACCCAATTTCTACATGAGATTATCGCTTTCAGCCCTGTGTTATCCTTATGTCTTATGATATTTATCAAACTTGGCACTAGTTTATTATATACCCTTCTATATTTTCTTTTGCAATTATGATTTCTTACTCTTGTGGACCTTTAACAAGCTAATGCAATTACTATAATGTCAATGGACCTACCTGTTCTATAGGTTTGCACTGCTAAAATGAACTTGAGCGATGAGGTAGACTTGGAAGATTATGTCTCTCGGCCAGATAAAATCAGTGCTGCTGAGGTGAGACACTAATTTCTTTTGGGAGAGAATATGCTTATCGTTCTCATATTTCTACCAATGTTAAATCCTGTTAGTATTATGTTGTGTTTTTTTATTCTCTATTTTAATTTAATTCGGGGTTTTGGTTGGGGCGCTGTTGGGCTTGTGCTCTGATCTTGAAATACTAAGAAATATTTGCTTAAAGCTCTTGGTTAGAACAACAGTCACGATGTTAGACATGTACATGTATGTTTAGAAGAATTATGACTTTAAGAATATACATGTCTTATACGGGACGGATCTGTAAATAATGCCAGCATTGGGGACAGTAACATCATCAAATGGGGTTGAATTTAGCCTTTTAATGATCGATAACAAAGACCTTCTCATAGTGAATCTCCATAAAATTTGTTCTGACGAATGTGAGTGCGTATTTGACGTCAGCTGCAGTATTCTGTGTCTGATTGTTAAGATATCATCGGAGCTCTGCTGGTGGTCTCAGATCTTTTATCGTTTTATATAAAAAAAAATTGATTGTGTAGTAACTGTCGTAAATGGTTTGGGTTTGTACAGATTTCAGCTATATGTCAAGAAGCAGGAATGCATGCAGTTCGGAAGAACCGATATGTCATACTCCCAAAGGACTTTGAGAAGGGTTACCAAACCAACGTGAAGAAGCCTGACTCTGACTTTGAATTCTACAAATGATGGGTGCTGGAAGCTCGTATAATACAGATGGTCTTTTATGTTTAATTTGGTCTTGTCGCGCAAGCTCACATCCGAAGGTATGGTATCTTTGAACAATTTAGTATGTCAATCGGGGGATGTTATTGTGGTGATGACGTATGATGTGAAACCGTATGGCCTCAACTCGAAAAGGTTTATTTCTTTAGAACACGTGACCTATGTCAACTGGGGCATGGGTTCATGGGGATGTTCCATCAAGCATCACACACATGTATCTGTCTGTTGTCTGTAAGACTGGCCACAATGTGTTTTTCCTTTTGGGGTTCATGGATCATTCAATACATCAGTTCATCAAACATGATTCAACTGCCACTTTTAATAGATAGATTTCAAAATTTAAACTCACGTAATAAATAGGGGGGGAATTTGTTGTAAGGATGACCTACGAATAATATTTGCAATAAATAGACAAACTCAAAACCATTAAGACATTCATTTGAAGTCAAGAAAAATGAACGAACACGATTCTACAAGTAACTCAAAACCCTTAATCCCACGGTTATATGGTTTTAGTTTTTGGGGTGTTTCTGTTGACATAATCTTTGAAGAGAGACCTAAAAGATAGATGTTTAAGATCGTTGAAATACATTACGGAATGAACTCACAAAATCATGTGTCAAAAATGCATTAAAAAGTGATGTCACTAATTCGTCACCTTTAAGCACACATAAAAAAGTAGTGCCTCTGCTAATTAGTTACTATTAGGACCATATTTTGTTAGGAACATATAATGAAAACCTTATATATCTGTCGACCCTACAATACTACCAAACCTACGTAGCGCGCGGCCGAATAACTAATGAGTTAACTACATCCTTCGGTTGAATACGGGGTGTGCCAACTCAGCAACCGAGCTTAGTCGGTGAGTAGATGAATGTGGCAGTGGTGTCAAACGTGCTGCTACTTTTTATCCGAGTGATTGGAGCCAAGAAAGGAACTCGTCTAGAGCTGAGGAACGAACTCGTCTGGAGCTGAGGAATGAACTTGTCTTGGCCTCTGGGTTCTGTAGCCTAAAGGTAAGGCTGTTAGTTTCTGCGAAGTTCAACAAATATTCATCTTTTAAAGTGTCGAACGACGTAACCCGGTAGCACCTCACTTCGCCGAGAAGGCTGATGAGATGACCTATTTCAACAAGGACTCAAAGAACCCTCATTGATAAAGACTTAGATAGGTAGTCAACTAAACTTGGAGTAGAGCTGTTGAACACAAATTGAGAGATGCTCCTCGATTGCTTGACTCTACGGCTCCAGAGCTGCTTAACACAAATTGAGAGATGTCGTTGATTGTCAATTACAAAGCTGTTTAACACAAACTGAGAGGTATGCTTGACGAAGTTAGGGATGTCAGTTGGAATTCTCGTAGAGCGAGAAATTGCGCAGGGCAGATTCGTGTGTTGTGTTGAAGGTCCTTCGTATGTTGCAAACCATTTTCTATTTATATGAGTGATTCTCACCTGGTGCCGAAGTAGAGCCCTACTCGGATTGTATTTCCTCAGCATATCTTGATCCAATAACAAATCATCCTATCATCTGGGTTGGGCTCGGCCACTCCCACCAGACTTGAGACTCTGAACCTAGTATTTCCTTTGTATTTAATTCATTCATTGTGCTGATCAAATTCACACCCCGATCTTTGGAATACTACGAATCTTATTATGCAGTCCTGATCTTTGAAGACTTCTAATTAAATCAGGACTTAGCCGAATTCAATCTCAATCCTCAAGGAATCTAGCATTTATTCAAATTCGGCTAATCCACCTTGGGTTGGGCTATCTAAACGGACAATGAAGTAGGAGTGTCTAACTCTGGGCTAAGCCCATAACCATACTTGGCCCAAATCCATTATTTTGGGTCCAAACAATATCTAAGCACGAAATATTTATGTCGTTGACAAGTCTATCATTTGTTATTTCCTTCGTATATTTTTAAGTCCATCATGTTGAAAGTGTGTAAAGCTGCACCACTTTGTGGCATACTTGTGAAAGGAAATGGAAGTTTACGTCTGCCTTGCCCCCCTGAACATGTATTCGAAGGCTTTGTTGATCTCCGAGAAAATAGCTCGATCAATGAGTTATAAACTTTCCTATTACCAACTTTTGTATGAAAGATGATCAAAATTACAATCCACAATCTCGAAGATTCAAACACCCGAAAAAGTATTCAAAACTTTCGAAGAAAATCAGGTTAGATACCTTGTTCATCTCGTTCGTGTGCATGGTCGACGAGCACAAAGCAATTGTATGAGTGATTATAAGAACAAGTGAAGGGCTCAACCCAGCGATCTTTCCCCAAAAGCAATTGCCTTACCATGTTGCTGGCCTTGGTTGGAATAACTAGCACACCTTCTAACTTTTCCTCTTAATAAAACAAGCAATTGAAACCGTCTCCAAAATGCAATGTAGAAGACGAAACACACATGCAATTTTGATTCCAATAAACCAATAAACATGTAAATAAAACAAGAGAAGCAATCAAAAAACTATTGGACGTGTTATAACGGCTATCTACAACTTCAAGACACAACCTTTAAATCTCACATAGTATCTAATTCAAAACCATGATTAGACTACTTGTCCGACAGTCAATGATTTGGTTTTTTCACTTGGAGTTATTGATATGCGAGATTACTAAAAGGAAAAAGTTAGACTTCGTTTTTTTGCCTCTAAAAGAACTTATTCAAACTTTTTTTTAAGGAAATTTGACAACTTTCATTGACCGAACTCAAATACATCACAAGTCTTGAAGAAGAACGTCTTGAATGATATCACCAGTGCAGTCGAACCAAGCTACGGAGAACTGTAGAAATGTGTGTACTCTAATAAGAGGCTAAAAAGGCTACCACATGATATATGTGATTTTGACATAATGTTTAAATTGTAGGGGTACGTAGTCTCTGTCATAAAAAATAGCCTCTCACATGCATGGAAGCACTTGCAAAGAGGCTATTAATATTTACTTCATACTACGGTCTAGTGATATTTTTCTTTATTTGTAAGTGAGAGGTCTTAGGTTCAATTCTCGTTATAGGCGAATTTGAATCATATTATTGCTAGCTCATTGTGAGGCTAAGCCTATCCCTCCTTTTAGTGTAGGTAATATCGTTTGTTCAAAAAAGAAAAGAAAAAAAGCAAAGGCTAGTAATAAAATAATATTAAATGTTGATGTGGAAATAAGTCAAAGGAATGAGGATTCTCTCCGAATCCTCTTTGTGAGGATTTCAGGGATCATTAAATCGTGTCTATTCATCCTATATTGTGCGATCAGTTTTCATCATGTAATATTCATGTTTAATTTTAAATAAAAATATTTAAAATAATTTTTAACCATATGATGTATGATGAACGAACGTAATTTGAGGATCTCCAGAATCCTCACAAAGAGAATCAAGAGAGGATCCTTATTCAAGTCAAAGGAGATAAATCATTGAAAGAAAAAAAAAAGAAAAAAGAAGAAGACATAAATCAAAAGTTTAAAACACTTCAATCAAGAAAATGTCATCATCAGCGATTGAAACCTAATTTTTTTTCTTTTGAAAATTAAATTAATGTTTTCTTTTCCTTCCAATGACTCCTTTGATGGTAGTATTGAAAACAGGTACCCCTCAAAAGAAATTGATAAAGATTTAAAACCGTACCCCATCCGTTTGCAATGTTACCCACACTACTTAACAATTATTATGTAGTAAATTAGTAATCATATATAGATACATTTATTATGTAATTTATTGGGAATCTTAAGCCAAATACTTAGTAATTGAATAATGACGGTGCATCCAAGGTTGTAATACAACTTGAGCAATTGAAGTCTGGTGGATATTGAATTAGGAAGCTTCACCCCATCAGAACTCAGTGATTTCTCGCAAGCACCGATGTCGTCGGAGATCCTTACGACGGTATAGTTGGCCATGGTCTCCTCTTCGTTTACCCCATCTTGCGTGCCTTGGAAACGCGAAGCAATTGATTCGTACGATTGCGCACACTCTTGGGCGTCCTTCGCAGTTTCTGCTGCTACCTCAAGAAGACCTATGGCAAGTTCTTTGTGATCATTGGATGCTGCAGAAAGTTTTTACGCATTGACTGTCCCACAAGGCTAAGGTGGGCTGTAGCCAGGGAGATTGTTTTTTTGCAAGTATAGTGCTATCTATGCATTTGTTTTTATTTCTCACAAATTCCTCCCGGTTTTTGACCTTCGGATTACATGTAGCCTATATAGCCCACTCAATTCCAATACAAGTTATTATTTCATGTATATTTAGTAGAGGATAAGTAATAAATAATACTTTTTATGCTAAAAATAATAAATTAGTTCTATCTTCCCTTCTCCCTTCTATCCTATTCGTTAAAGAAAAAGATCATTTACCATATGCGATTTAGCCTCAGTACTTCTCGCTCAAGAAAAGAAGAAGAATTTTCTTTTCGTTCACAATTAAATCCATATCTCTGCAATTCCTTATTTTTCGTTGCGATTTCCCAATGCATGTAGTCTTTGATACGTTCTTAATAGCTTTATTTACTTATTCTTGATTTATTGAGTAGGTTAATTATTTATATGCTCCTTGAAGTTGCCGGTTAGGGTTATGATTTTAAGAATTGTTTATATTCTACTATTGTTCTTTTATATTGATTATTATATAATTTTATATAAGAAAAAAACAAACATATGGTTTTATGGTACTAATTTTAGCTAGCCCACCTAAGAAAAAAAATCCTAACTCCGTCATTGTTGATTGTAGTTATGACCGAAAAAGTCTCGTGTCTCCATGCGAACAATTCGAAACAATGGAGACGCTCTTGCATCTGCTCGTGAAGGAGAGGAGGAAGCAAGCGAACTACAGTACATGATGAGAAAGCTCCATTAATTTTCCAAGACTAGTTGATTATTAATTGAAGAGCTAATTAAACTTGTCACTATTTTTTTTTTTTTTGGGTGAAGCAATGAATGGAGATCAGCTATTTACCAAATCTTGCGTCACGCCAATAAGATAAGCCATGTTCATATGCTCAATATTATCCTCGTCTTGTGCTTTATGAAAGTACACAATGGATCAATCGTTCATTTAGTCTCACTTCGAGTTTCTCGAAGAGAATAAATTGCTGCTGTGAAGCCTAATACTGTCATTTACAAACAAATGGTAAAAGAAACCGAACTAATACTGTCATTTTGTGGTTTCAAGAAGATTTTGCTACTCACACGTAGGGGTGGGGCTTGCCCTAGCTACTAAACTGAGAGTTGAGATCGTCTTTAATTTGTCCTCAATAAGGGGTGAAAGTGAATCTCCTTCCCACATGGTTTATTTTTTATGTAACCAGTCACTTTAATACCATATTTTGTTATAAACTCATTTGCAATTCACCTTCTACTCTCAAGTTGGTTATACTATTTCCATTTCTCCTCTCAACTGCCTTTGAGATTAAGGAGTTATCCATTCCTTTGTACAAAATGAGCCATGCGTGTGAACGGATCGTTAGTTATACTTGACACCTGCACAGTTATATTATTGTCCTTTATACCTATTTTATTTGGTACGGTAGGTAACACTCATGATTGAGACTTTAAGTTCTTGAATTCACATGTTATGAAAGTCTTAATTTTATATAAAGACCCGCAACAACCGTAGTCATGTACTTTAATCCGTCACCGTAGGCGGAACATGTACAAAACAATTCTAATAAAAGACTCCACACCTGTTGCCATTTACAACTTGCTAGTTTGTAGTTCCATCTTCCAGATCTAGTTGTAAAGAAACTAAAAGTCAATTAATTATTAGGAAATTGGGCTTACTAGCCATTTTACAAATGCACCAACCAAAATTAGTCTCTCCCTCAAAATTAAAGACTGATATGGTTTCATCTGCTTGAAAGCATGCATTTGTTTGAAGAGTAAACTGTCGATTTGCCCCTTAAACTTTCACTTAACTTTCGATTTCTCTCATGAACTTTTTGATTGGAAAATTATGGACTCAAACTAATTTTTTTAGCCAATTTGCCCCCAGCGTTAGTTTTTCAAACATTCTATTCATATTTCTGTTAAGTGAGACCATGTGAGGGTAGTTATATCATTTCACTCTTAAAAATGATTAAAAAACTGAAAACAAATTAAAAAAAAAAAAACTTTCCCTCTATTTTTTACCTCTAATTCCTATCCTCAATTTTATTTTTTACTCATTCATATGTATGAGAAATGACATATGATGTTATTGTCTTCAAAAGTATCTAAGTTAGTCTTTTTCTTGAAGCATGTACTGCCATTTTTATTTTCTCTAACACCATGAGCATTTGTTAAATTATTAATTTGTTAGAGAAAATAAAAATGACAGTACATGCTTCAAGAAAAAGACAAATTTAGATATTTTTAAAGACAATAACATCATATGTCATTTTTCATGCATAGGAATAGGTGAAAAATAAAATTGAAAAAAGGAATTAGAGGGAAAAAATAGAGGGAATTTTTTTTTAAAATTTTTTTTCAGTTTTTTAATCATTTTTAAGAGTGAAATGATTTAACTACCTTCACATGTTGTGTACATGGTCTCACTTAACAGAAATATGGATGGAATGTTTGAAAAACTAACTGTAGGGGGCAAATTGGCTTAAAAAATTAGTTTGAGTCCTTAATTTTTCAATCGAAAAGTTCAGGAGGGAAATCGAAAGTTAGGTGAAAGTTTAGGAGGCAAATCGACAATTTAATCTAATATTTTTGTATCCTTCATTATGATTTGGTAAAAAAAGTAGCAAAAAAAATTACGACCTGTCGTACTATATCTGGCACGATATACACCCAATAAAATACGTCAACAAATAAAATTAAGTGAGTTGAGTCCAACAGTTGAACGTACGATTTGAATGTTTATAGAAATTAGCTAAAATGAAAATATTATAATTTATGTTAGATTAATCGAATTAAGACATGTCATGTGAATTGGACATATTATGTCAACGTCAATCGAATCGGGTTTGTTCGATAAAAAATAGTTAAAATTGAACTGTTACTAATTTCATATAATTAACTGAATTACGACATGTCGTGTTTGATTCAATGAACATTTCAAAAATCAACCGAATTAGGTCTAAACACAACAAGTGTACTACCCATATGTGATGTGGTAGAAACTAACACACAAATTAATCCCTATCATTTATGCAATCGTAGTATGAGTAAGTAGAGATCGTTCTATTCCGGGGACTAGAAGACTGCTAACCAACACAAATTAAACTTATAAGACTGAAAACTAAGTTAAACTAACAACAAAACAATGAAGGGGAGATTTTGGACAAATTTAACTAAAACAAAATTAAATGGCAGCAAATAAATTAAATTGTGAATGAAATATGAATGAAAGGATAGCCAAAGGATTCTTCTCCACACATGAAACATATGCATACAAATCGATTTCCAGTTATTCTTCCTATAAACCATGAATGAC
>JAOTRO020000012.1:2561838-2577074 GCA_028566515.2 Pyracantha coccinea | reverse complement strand
TTCTATTATTTTATTTCCTTTTCCTATATTCACATTTTAATCACTATATAATTGACGGTGAAAGTACACGTCATCACATTATGAGACAGCTAACGTGGTTAGAAATGTTGGTCACTTGGTCTAAAGCTACTCTTAAGGAGATGCACGTTCTAGGCCCTTAAAAATAGGAGGCTATATATATGTATTTGGGGGTTGCATCTCCGTTGTAGGTCAGTTTCTCTCCAAGTCTGGCGATTCCAATTTCCTTTGCATGCCAACTCCGATTTTCCGTATATAGATTGTGGTCCTCAGTTTCCAGCCAAGAAAAGTACTATGTTTCTCTAAACACATGAAAGATCCTTCAAAAACTCATCACCTTTATCGTCGATTGCTATCCTCCGTGATCTGGCAAGGAGGTGCTAGCTAGTGTTCCAACAATGGCAGACGGTTCATCCTTGCCTCCACCTCCTGGCCGCAACCAATCAAAGGCCAGCAGTGCGCGGCATGTTGCCTTTTCTGAAACTGCCTCAGCTCCCAGCAAGGTCCGCGAACAGCCCTATCCGGTTCCTGACCTTGACCATGAGCGCCCCAAGCGTATTCGTCCAGGCTGCTACGCTTGCTGCGCATGGTGCTGCTTGGTCTTCTTTGCCATTGTGATTCTCGCTCTCATTATTGGTTTCATTTGCGTGGCCATCTTCCATTCGTATCTCCCAACAATCTACATCCGAAGATTCAACGCCACCAGCCTCAACTTTACTAAAAACCACAATAACATTGTCTTGAAGGGAAAGGTAGATTTTCTTGTGGAGTTCTTTAACAAGAATGACAAAACTGAGCTCAAGTATGGCGCCTTCAAGATCAAAGTTACGTCTGCGCACGTCCCGCTAGGTATCACCCAGTTTTCTCAGTTTACTCAGGGCCACAAGAACACCAAGTCCTTGAATGGAACTGTTAGGGTTAATAAATCCAAGATTGACAAAGACGACGCAGACCAACTCAAGATCGACATGAAAAATAGGGACATGACGCTGAATTTAGCCATGACCGGAAGCGTTAGCTTCCCCATTGGAGGAATTCCGTTTAACGACATTCCCATCATTTTAAACTGCGATGCTAAGCAAAGGGAAATCGATTTCGGAAACAAGGCTAAATGTGATTATAAGATTATCCCCATATGATAAAATCCTCGATGATCTCCATCCGCGTTCTCTATGTTACGGATAATAGTTTAGATCCCGCGTTTTTCCTCAACTCTCTGACATGATCGTGGGATTACTTTAGACGAGACGAGAGAGATTCAAGGTGGTGCAGGAGAAACAGCTACCAATAGTGAGTGATGAGGGAAGAATGGTTTGAGCCATCATATGTCGTATGTCGATTGGATATGTAAGGTTTGATTGTTTTGTTATGTATCAGCCCATCAGGTCTAATCTTAAAAGTTTTTCCTTCTTTTCGTGGTGCTGGATCTTTCATTAGTGTTGAGAAACTTGTTTAGAATCATTAAACATGTTTAAGGTTTTAAATACTAGTCTTATATCGTGATCAAATGTATTACATTTTGTGTAAGGGGGTGCAATCTGCAGATGAATGTCTGTATTTTGCTTTGGTTTTGATTTCTTTCCTCATCACCTTATGAGTTATGGCCTAAATATGCAGAAGAATTATATGTTGACTAATCGATAGTTGGCACTGCGTGGTGAAATCTGTTTCTTACATTGAAAGAGGTCTCAAATTTGAATCTCTTTCCCGTTCTTTGATAAAAGTTGTTTGAAACACAACCAGGTAACAAGTGATATATAATATTGTTTCTAAGGATAAATCTTGGATGTACTCAAATTGGATTTGTCCAAACCCAAAACAAGTTTATAATTCATCTTCTTATGACTTTCTCAAGAAATTGAAGCCGAGTTAGCGAAGAATGAGTCACAAAATGTTAGACAAGAGAGATTATAAATGCATAATATGAAAGGTGCATAAAAATAATCAACAATTCAACAATAAAAATTTTGATCTTTAAAATGACCATGACAAAGATTTAGGGCGGGCAACGCACCAAAATAATTTTGCGTCCGTTTCTCAGGGGTCGAAGCACCTAAATTCGAGTTTGAGGCATTGGGTGGGTCTCAATCCTGAGTCCCATCCAAACCACCGGGTGCCAATGAGGTTCCAGGTCCGAGTGTCGAATTAGGTTTTTGAAAAATGGATGCACATAACACCCAATTGATAAAATTTGAAAGGTAAGAAGAATCCAACCCTATACATTCAAGTGAATGACTCCCTATTAACAATACTGTATTGAGGCAATAATGTGAAAAATTCGAAAGGTTGTGCCTGATCTGAAACAAAATAAAATGTGAGGGATGTATTTTGTAACGAGTACATTTTTGCTCATCACTCGCAAATGGTGATAATGCTCGTCAACTTACTTATAATTATTGTATGGCTTTAAATTTTGAGATTTGTATCAATTTATTATACAAATCTTAAAATTTAAACTCATGAAAAAGTAATAATGCGATGATGGGCATAAACATCACTCGGTGAAGAAAAATATGTTCTTTTGTAATTAGCTTTAAGTGGAGGGTACGAAGGATGTTGCAATATGGAGGAGGACATGGATCCCACGCCAAGTTGGAATATAAAGATAGAAAATTCTAGGAAAGTCTTTTTCCCTTCTTATCTTTTTCTATATATGTGAAAATACAAAATATATTTCCCCAATTTTTGACCTTCTCATCTTCTTTCAAACTCGGATTCTGTCAAATCCCGATCGCGCAATCTCCTGGTATTCTTCCCCTTCTCATCCAATTCTCAATTACTCTGAGTTTTTTGTTTTTTCTTTTAATTTATATGAAATGAAGGTATCCGCCTTTTCTGTGATTTTGCGGGAAATTAGGGTTTGGATTGTGGGAAATTTGGGTTTGTTTTGGCTCGCGATCTGGTTTTGATTAGGTTTTTTATTTTTTTTTCTGGGTTTTTCAGGTTGTGTTGTGTGATTGTGTGTGTTTGTAGGTGTTGTCATGGCATCTAAACGCATCTTGAAGGAGCTCAAGGATTTGCAGAAGGACCCCCCAACCTCATGCAGTGTTGGCATTTGCTCCTTTTCCTTGAACAAATCCCTTGTCATTTTATTAAATTTGGATCCCATATATATAATTGTCTTGGAATTGTAGATGGTAGTTCTAATTGCAGCTAATTAGCTGGGTGTTTTCGATGATTTCAACTGTTTCCAACTCAGATTTTTAGCCAAAAATTGGCCCCTTTTCATCAATTGAACAGAAAAGAAAAAAACTGAAGTTTTAACCCTTTGCTTTATCGATTAGGAAATAAAGATGTAGCAAATTTGTGGATGGTCCATTTGGGAGCGAAACAATCCTCCTTTAATGGTTTAACTGATGTAAAAAAGTGATGGTTGAATATTCTCACATTGTAGCTGGTTTTGTATAGGTCTCGTATGTTGGCTCATGCATCTTATGTTTCTCGGGTATATGCATATTTTGATCACTTTACTGAACTTGGCATACATTCTTCTTGTGGGTTTCTCTTTCATGGATTATAGGTCCTGTGGCCGAGGACATGTTCCATTGGCAGGCGACAATTATGGGACCTGGTGATAGCCCATACACAGGTGGTGTTTTTCTAGTGTCAATTCATTTCCCTCCAGATTATCCATTCAAGCCTCCAAAGGTACAAATAGAAAAACCGGCTCCTCATGTTTCTATATGTTGTTGTGGTCATGTTCCTCCATACACTATCATTATTGAAACATGAGCTTTTGTGAGTCATATAATGGGTGATATGGATGCCTGCACATACATGCAGGTGATCCATTACAATGTTCTCTGCAGTTTATATGAAGGATTTTCATGTGTATCATATGTCGAATTGTATTTTAACCATAAGTTGCAGGTGCATTTATTGGACATGGTTCATTTTTAAGTAGTTGTTATTCATGATGTACCAGGCCGCATTACAATTATATTCAAGCTTTTTTCTTCTCCCGTATTTTGTTTTGGAGGGGGTTGGGAGGGATGTGTGTGTGCGAGAGAGAGATTGCATTTTGAAGCAGTGTTGGTTACTGACATCGCATGTCGATTTTATGTCTGTTAGCGGGAGTTTTATATAATACCAAGTTGAAACTGTCTACAAACTGATTACTCCTTTAGGGGCTTTAGGTTCTTCTGCCATCAACATTCAGTTAGCCAAAATATCTTGTGTATCTGCTGTGGCTCTTTTTGTTTTGAATCTTTGTTTAAAGTAATTCTTCTTTTTATTTGATTTTAATCTTAAAATGTTCTTTTTATTCACAATTGATATTCCGGATATTCAGGGATATGTGTTTCCAAATTGAATAAAGTGGCAAGGTGTTTCTCTGTTCCCTCAGTTTTTCATGAATCATTTTTATCTGAGAATACTTTTAAAATTGTACGACAAAAGCTTATTATTGTAAAATCATCTTATCTATAGCAGGTGTCCATTTTATGTTTTTGGCTTCTTAGTTATCTCTGGTAGAATTTTAGATGCCAACTCAAGTTGCGTGCGTAGTCTAATGCTTTTGGTCTACTTGTGTTTGTTTCAGAATTCATCTCTTGATAGTCTAGAATGAGAGTCTAACTCAAGTTCCATTTCAGGTTGCATTTAGGACCAAGGTATTCCACCCAAACATTAATAGCAATGGAAGCATATGTCTTGATATTCTCAAAGAACAATGGAGCCCGGCACTAACCATTTCCAAGGTTTGTGTTTTCTATCCCTCTCATCAGAATTCTTCATGTGTGTGGGACTACAAGAGTTCTGGCTTCTGTCCCCTTGTCAGATTAAAAGGAGATGTCCTGTGGCTCCATCCTAATAATCCTACTTCTATTCCAAGTCATGTTGTATTGCAACTGGTGATGTGAGATGCATGCATCATGTGCGTTTCCATCATAATCGTACTATTCACTCCATGTTCTGTTGTATTACTCGAGATGGGAGAAGTGATAAGGCGCGAGCATGTGGGGGTGGCCAAAAAAGGATGAGATGCCATCATTTTATGGGATGGAGTTAAAATATGGAGGAAGTAACATGGTATGCTCGACATAGGATGAGATGTCACCATTTTGTGTGATGGGAGTTACGATGGCTTCCTTTTAATCTGATAACGGCACTAATTCCAGTTCAATAACTTCTTTATTTGATATATAGGTTATTAATGTATGTTAAATGAACTTGTGTTTCAGGTGCTGCTGTCCATATGCTCGCTGTTGACGGACCCCAACCCAGACGACCCACTTGTCCCTGAAATTGCGCACATGTACAAGACGGACAGGGCAAAGTATGAAGCCACTGCTCGCAGTTGGGCGCAGAAGTACGCGATGGGGTAAGAAGGATGTTTCCGGCATTTGTTAAAAGGCTTGCAAATGCATGAAATCCATCTCGGTTCAAAGTAAAAACGTTGGAAATATTAAAAATTTATCTATTTTGTGCGACTTAAAGTAGATCAAGGAACAACGTTCACGGTTTGTGAATATTCATTTGAAGGCATTGGAGATGGAAGAAAAAACAACTGTGATGCATCGTTTCTAAGATATTTAAGTTAATGGTTGGTTTGTTGAAGAAATAATGCTTGTTAAGAGCACAAGTGCTTGGATTGCCTGGTTAAACATATCCAATTACATATTATTGTTTCATTTGAAGGTTCCAAATTGATTTTTGGATTCGGAATGATGAACCCGTCGCAAAAGCGATTATTGGAAGGCCAAAATCACTTCTCGAAGGAACGTGTCCGGAAAGCGTTTGTTGAGAGGCCATCACTTCTGGGGAGAAGCACACGAGATTTACTTTCAGTAAAATTTATGGAAAAGCCTCTCATGAGCTTTTTTCTCCAGAAGTGATTATGTGATTTGGCCCTCCTATAATCACTCCCAAATAGACCAGAATTGTCTGGCAGCATTAATAAATCGGCTCTCTGTTTGCCTAGGGTTCTTGTTTGTTTGAATAGTTCCATTTGGCAGGTTACAAGATGTGGGTTAGGCCAATTGGTTAGGGCAATACCTCTGCCTATTTATACCGAGTTCTATTCATTTTCTATCATTTAAAGTAGTGTGTTACAAGATGTGGATTAGGTCAGCTGGCTAGAGCAATGTCTCTGTCACTTGTATCGAGTTTGATTTATATTCTATGGTTTAAAGAAATTAAGAATATCGTATTATAAAAAATAAAAATAAAAATAAAAATAAAAAGTCTTGAGCTATTTTATTATGAAAGTAACGTTGTATATATCTGTGATACAGATTACAGAATGGGATCTTCAAAGTTCATTTTTCCTTTTTGTTTTGGTGGGAAAAAACTGTCCAACTTATGTCATCACGATCATTGGTCGCTATAAGCGCAGAACATGTGAATTGGATGCGAATGAGTCACAGCGATTGACAGATCTGGTTGTGTGGATGTGGTAATGCAAAAGTCTGGCAGCGGATGATGTTCGTTTTGAATTTTCATGTCTAGAAACCACGTGGTCTAATGGGTTCTTCTCCTTCCAAGTTGCAATTTCATTTTTCTAAGGTTTACTTTTAATTAGTCCATCCGATACTAAGGCCATCTCTAATTTAGAAATAGTTTTTCCGTTCTAATCGTTTTGGGTTAAAATTTTAACTCGTCTTTGCCACTTTGCCCCTTCTTGTCCTTCGTTGACCGTCCATGGAGAAATCTTGTTAAAAAGGTTGCCCACGTAACAATTAAACTAAGGTGCGTTTTCGGAAAATTTGAAAGGGCAAGTAGGGGTAATAGCCTTCACTGGATGTTATGTGAATTTGCCATTTTAGTATAAAGTATGCAAGTCATAGATTCTTAAAGCCTTGGTGGCATGCAATGCATACTCCTAGATTCTTAATAGTAATAATACGAGGAGTAGGTGCATGATTTAAAAGAAACGTCATTAGAAATGATTTTAACCCTAATACTTTTTTGTTTTTTGGAAGGCACTTTATCTAAAATGATATCTGAGATTGGTTTAACTCCTTACTTTGATCCATGAGATTTGAAATCGATAGAAGTTATACATGAACTTGTCTACCATCAATTATTTTGGTACTTCCATGAAAAATCTCTATTAAACAATGACCCAAAAGACAAGAATACTCTCTATTTAATAAACAGTTAACCAAAATAATTTGACAAAAGATAAGGACGGTGAAACCCCCCATTAAGATTAAGTGTGTACTTTGAGGGGCAAAATTAAAATATCATGAACTTATCACTTGGTTGACAAGCAACTAAGGTGGTCATTGCAACCTCTATATGCAGTCCTTTTGTCCCAACCCTAATCATGCATGATTGTTCCCTTTGCTCACGTGCTGACTCATGGATTGGGGTCTATCTTTCCCTTTGCTTCATCCCCAAGCATAAACCAACCCTATCAACTTTTCAAACTTTTTTGGTGGTTTTATTTAATTTAAAACCTATCTCTATGTGTGTAATGACACAAGGTGTGATAGGTTGAAGAAAAAAAGTAGCATTACATAATTCGTAATAGGTTTTGACAAACTTCCTTTCTCAACCTATGTTATTTTGACTCAATCCAACCCTTGCTTAAAATAATCCAAGGGTGTCGTCTTTTTTGTGAACACGGCTCGAACTCCTGTTTATAACGAGTTTTTCAATTTACGTAAAAATCATATAATCTGACACGTATATAAATAAAATTGAGAAAATTTTGAGTATTGACTTCGCGTGATTAGACTTATGTGACCATCTATTAACAAGCTATCGCGTGTTCCGAACGATATCAACTCCTCAGCTGGACCAATTCTAGGAGTGTAAAGAAAAATAGGACCAAACAGAACCAATTGCCCTACTGAAGATTTTCCTTCCAGAGACATTGATAATGCAGTGAATACTGAATAGGTTTTTTTTAAAGTAAAGGTCTTAATCAATGGACCGAATTAGGTTTGCAGGGGTCGATGAAAATTAAAACTGGGTCCATCAGAGGAGCTGATGTTTGTCTATGATGATCATGATATGGCCTGGCATGCACCTACCATCCATGTGTTGAAGAAAAAAAACACCGATTGAATCAAGTATTAGCACACAAATTCAACAGTCTCACAGATGCTGCATGGCTGTGGACGGTAAAAAGCTGAACAGCTTGTCAATTACTAGGTGGAAAAAGAGTCTAAAGAAGCATGCTTTTGGAGACACACTACCAACAAATCAAGCACAGTAAAAGGCATAGTAAAAGAGCTGCATACTATTTTGACCGCGTGGTCGGTTCCAGGCAGGTAAAACTTAAATTTGTTCTGGCTATTAAGATTATAAGCTGTCTCCAGTTGTATGTCTTCTTGTATTCGTAGTTTTCATTGGTATACATTAGACACAATACAAGGCTTATTCTCTCGTTTAGTAGAGCTTATTTTGTTATCATAAACTCAATCAACCATGACTAATGAGAGGAGTGGAAATGTCAAGATGAGTGTCTTAAATGAATTATGATGCGTCATGTGGAAAAGTTAAAGTACATAACAATGTAAATAGGTATGGAACATTATTATTTTGGGTTGAGAGTTCCATTTTCATGTAAGTCTTTTTCAACTAATGAACGAAAATCATCGTTGCGTTAGTGATTGTAAGTCATTTATGCATATAGATTTTACATGACATGACATTACTTGCTCAGTTGCTCGTAACTGCTTATTGCAGCTCATGTAAATGAACGACTTATAAATGTTGTGTATATTTTGTGAGAAAAGTCATGCATCTCTCATATGCCGACAATATATACAGATGTTGGCTGAGAAAACTCTACTGTGCTATGGATTACAATACTAAAGGAGAAGGAAAAAATCAAAGAGGAAGGATTATTTGGAGGAAAAGTTGGGCAATTTGTGGTGTGCGAGCGCAGTAGTGGGGTGGTTTGTGGAAGAAAAAGAGATTGGAAGAGGAAGAGGGCAACTTACACGTCAACAGAGGCCTGGAAGCAAGTTCGTTTTCCCGCTTTACACTCCCGACACGACTCATGAGTCATGACCTATGACCCGCTCACATTTGAGAAAATTTATAATGTGTCGGGAATAAGGTTTAGAATACTTAATATCTTAATATAATTGGTTGAATTTGTTTTTTTTTAAGTTTCAAACTTATGATGTTATTACATTTGATTTATCGATACGTGTTTCAGGCACAATGAAAATTTCTCCTCACATACACAATCTCCCTCACTTCCTGAAGAGAGAATTTATACCCATTCCCAAACCAAATCAAAGATAAATTATATTATGACTCAGTTATAGTGATTTTGAGACTTATACGTATAAAGAGTTTGTAACTCAATTAGTTAAAAACATTCACGTATGAATTCAAGGTATTGAGTACGACTTCCCACTTGCCCAACATCATATGTAAAAAAAATGGAATTGTTTTGTAACAATTTACATTCGTTTATTTGAGGGAATTAACTTGGCTTCTCAATAGGAGGAGTTCCTCCTCAATTAACTTGTAGCCAATTTATGAAACTTCGAGTTTATGATCGGAACCGTTAGTATTACAAATCACTTTTCATAGAAATGATCTTTAAAAAGTAATTTTCATAGAAATGTTCTTTAAATTTTCACAGTGGTAGAAAGACATTGAGCCTTTACATGAATGTCTGTGTTCGAACCCGTCGTTAGCTAATCTAACATCTAATCTAATAAAATATATTATTTAACAAAAAAAATTATGTAAATCAGACACGAAGTAAATTAAAGAGAAACACGTCAAAATAAAAGAGAAAATGTATCTAGACAAGTATAAAAAGGTATCTAGAAAACGTATTCAACTTGAATTAACTTCCACTAAAAATTTATGTAGGACTAGTTTTATTTTTGGCAGTATTTCCCCAAACACATTCTACACTGATGACTCCATGCACTATATAACACTTTACCCACCCCATTTTTCTCCGTTTTCCTTCTCTCCCAAACCTGCAAGGGGTTTTAGGCAGTAGCACTCTCTGCCAAAAGCTTCCCCACAGCTCCCCTTTGCAGGTCCTCCCTCTTCTCTTTTGCTCTTCCTTCCACTCCATAAAGCTTCTCACTTTTAACCTCCCCCTCCCACTCTCCCCTGTCTTTCTCTCTCTAAATCTCAACCTTCTACACATTCAAATCCTCACTCACTTCAGCTCAGTGGTACTAATTTTTCTTCACGCTCTCGCCGTCGATTCTTGATGTTGCTTCAGACCAAACCCAAATCCCCGATTTCAGTTCTTCTGCCTCAAAATCCATGACAACCTTCCAACCCATCTCATCCGTACACTCAACAGTCAAATTTTCAGAGCAAGTAACCACCGTGACAAAACCCATGATCCAGGAACCCGATACCCCGACTCGAATCCTGCCAAAGCTCGTCCGGATCATACTTACGGATGCCGACGCCACCGACTCCTCCAGCGACGATGAAGACAGAGGTGTGCGCAGAGTCAAACGACATGTTAGACAGATCAGCCTAGAGCACTCCTCGCCTTCCTCTTCCTCTCCTTCATTTTCGTCGTCGGTTTCTTCGGGTCAGTCGAAGCGGGCGAGGAAAGACTCGCGACCCGTAAAGCGACCCGGATCGAAGTCACCGGAGACGGCCGCGGATCGCCGGAAAAAGTTTAGAGGCGTCCGGCGGAGGCCTTGGGGTCGCTGGGCCGCGGAGATCCGAGACCCGACCCGAAGAAAACGGATCTGGCTCGGGACCTTCGACACGGCGGAGGAAGCCGCCACTGTTTACGACAGAGCTGCCATCTTGCTCAAAGGTCCTGACGCCGTCACCAACTTTTCTAACGCCGCTATAAAGGAGACAGTCGTTGGCGATTTGATGGTCCCAGCCGCGGAGGAGGGATGCGGGTGTGTATCTCCGCCGTCCAGCGAGGCTCTCTCGTCGCCTACTTCGGTCCTCCGTTACAGTGAGCAAACACCGTTTGATGGTTTCAGTTACGGATACGCTGACGCCTTCGGGCTTGATATCGACTTGCCGTTAAGTTTGCCGGATATTATGTTCTCGAGTAACAACAACTTTGCACGCGACGAGTTCGGTGAGTTTGACGTGGACGATTTCCTGGCTGACGTCGTATGTTGAATCCAACAGTATTATACACGTGTCAACCCTAGGTGAGGCACGTGGAAGTTAGAGGACTATTTTGTAATTTCACTTGGAACTGTGTTGCAATTTGCAAGTGGAGTGAGTTTTGTTACGTGGCACTAGCAGTACTTGGAATACCGAGAATACCCTACGGAGTGTGATATACAAGGAGTATGAGTAAAGTCAATCCTTGAGTGTAATATATACGGCGATTTTGTGAGAACCCTTTTGTACTTTTTATTTAACTTTAAATTATTGGTGTTTAATTGTAATTAAACACGGATTATTATAAATTTTTATTGATATTGTCAATGAGAATAAAAGTCTTGTTCTCTGAAGTTTGAGGTATTTTACATCCTTAAAAATAGAATTGACTCTTAATTAAACTCAAAAAAGCGAAAAGTATTTCAACCTACTCCCCGTTCAGAGTCGTTCCAATGTTTGGAGTGGGGAAAGAATAAAATTAAAAATCATAAATGAAATGTAACCTAAATGGGAATATGACATGAAAAGTCTTTTTCAAAAATTAGCATTAAAGGCGTAACGACGATATGCAAGAGGAATGGAGAAAAACTTGTGTTGCTTTTGATTTCTTGGACATCACGCCTTTCGTTGAAAATAAAAAAACATAAGAGTTATTATTCTTGTAATTATTTTATTTATGATTTTGATTAATTCGAATATTCATATCCCACAAAAAAAATATATTCATAGAGAGATGGACCAATTAGCCTTTGTATAAGTGAAATTTTTAGATATTTAGTTTAATTGACTCACGCAAAGAGACACATTATTATATTTAAATATTTAGTTGTGACTAATCTCGTTGTGCAGTAGCATAACTTTATTGTCCTTGTCACTGCTTTTTTTTATTTATTGTAAAATAATAATTTTTATTAAATTAGATGTTAAATTAGCTATTGTCGTTGCTAATGTTAGAGAGATAGTCACCGATTCAACTCAAATCAAACCAATGTATGCCATTAGGAGTAATACTACCCAATATAAGTAGCATTTTAATTTTATTTTTATTTTTCAAATGTAGCAATGTAAGCGAAATATAATGTCTTACTAAATGTTCTATCATTGTCTAACAAATATATTTATAGACAATATAATATTTTTTGGTGCCAAGATTCCATTGTTTTTGGTGGCTTATTTTCTTATGCGCTATCAAATGGAATGAATTTTCTTCTAATTCTTTTTTTGGCTTTGGCTTTTGGCTGTCATTATTGTTTGGAAGTCTCAACAGTTAAGACACGTGTTCGAATACGAGCAGCTTTCATATTTCTGGTCAATTGGTTTCGGAATTGAGACTTTGCAAATGGAACCGGATCCCTCTGGATCTAATAAAATTGAGCCTAATGAACAAGCGATCTAAATCTTTGAAATTTGATCTAATGGTTATAACCATAGGGTTCTCTAAAAGTTATAATAATTGTAATCGTTGGATCAAATTTCAACGATCCGAATCACTTACTCAGCAGACTCAGTATATATGGATCCATAGGGGATCCGATTCCATTGCAAATATTAGTCTTGAGTTTGGCTTTTGTCGGATATTATTGATGGGCTCCATCAAATTACATAAAAACCAAATATAATGCAATATTCATAATGAAATATAATGTCAAATGCACATGAATATGGATTAGAAAAATATGAAAATCGATCCTAATGAATATTAGACATTATATTTTGAGACAAGTTACGTTCAGCTACAGTGTTTATGGTTGACCGGTGCTTGCCTCCCATAGTACAACAATTATGCCCATGTAATAATAGCACTCCAAAGCACTGTGAACCACGATTTTGTTGAACTCTATTAGACTCATTGGATCTAACATGAACATGTATGAATCAACAAATAAAGTGACTAATGACTTAATGTCATGACATCTTTACATAGATGTAAAAGCGACTCTTCATAATAATTGTGTCCGATCTTTAAGAGAAAATGGTTGCATCTCTTCAATTAAAAGGCAAAGGAAACAAGAGAGGCAAGAAGAGATCCAATAGCCACCATCACACCATTCAATAATTGGACTTTGTTGTTGTATTATCTATTCAGTTTTCTCACCGCCGCACCATCACCATCACCGAAGAAAAAAAAACCCCAGTGATGGGAAACGGAGACGAGAGAGTCAAGAAGCAAGAGGGTGGGCTGGACGGTGGCATACAAGGTAATTAGGCTTGGCGGAGCATCCTCATGACCGTTCGTCATCTTGTTTTTTTTTTTTTAACAAACGATATTATCTATAACAATAGCAGGAGAATAGGTTAAGCCTCATAATGGGCTAACAATAATATGGTTCGAATTCACCTTTAGTAAGAATCAAACTAAGAACTTTCACTTATAAGTAAAGAAAAAAACCACTAGACCTTAAAAAACATTTAAAACAAAAGTTAATCACGAATTAGCTATGGGACACGTGGCATGATCAAGCTATGGGACACATGACAAACTACCAAGAAGGAAGTGAGCATCCACCAGAGTTAGTGTTCGTGAGCAATAATGCTCGGTAAAATAATAAGAACAAAGTAGGTTAGGGTGTGGGCTATAGGGTCCACATTGAATCGGTGGTTACTCACTAGTTCTAAATTATGGATGAGGGTCCTCTCCGGATCCTGTGTGTGAGGATCCTTGAAATCCTCACACTTTAGTCGTTCATTGTACATCGTACAGCCAATTTTCATTAAATATTATTTGTGTTTAATTTTAAATGAAAAAATACAAAATAATTTTTAACCGCACGACGTACGATTAAAAATTAGGATATAAGAACTCCTATAATCCTCATAATTTGGATCCGGATGGGATCCAAATCCCTAAATTATAGCCTGTCGGAATAGCCTAGGGGTTACACTGATGCATGATGGGATCTCAAATGGGCTTGGTACAATTGCATATATGAATAAAGTTGGCTGCCGGCGGCTACAAAGTTGGAATTGGAAGTCCCCCAATTTCAAAGCGGGGAATGGGAATGGGAATGGATAATTAGATTAGGGGCTGCTGGGGAGCCGCAAATAAAGTTCGATTTTTGCATGCTTTAAAAGGCAAGGCGATAAATGTAAATGACTCTATCAAAGATGTGCTTCTTTATAAATATTTTGTCATTTTACAAATTAATTTTTATGTCAATATTATAAAACGTTGTGTTAAAAATATGAGAAGAGAGTTTTGCTTTTAAAAGAGTCAGCTTAGCATTTCTTAAGGCACAAAAAGCAGAGAACAAGTCTCATGAGCAGGGAATTGGTGAGCCCTATTGGTTGGTGACCAAACCGATACGAAAGTATCATAGCCTCAAATCTGGCCCATCCACAGCCAGTAAACCACAGCCGCCTCCCACTAATAACAATTAATTACTTTTTTTAATTCAATCTTAATCCCAAATTTTATGAGATGTAGGTGCCTTATGACCAATGGATTTGGTCTCAATTGTTTGTTTTTTTGTTTGATGTGCAGCAAGTCCACTCCACGTGCCATTAAAAAGATTGTGACACAAATATCTACTAGTTCTATAAATTAATTTATGCATGTCGTTGTCACAATTCATCACTACTCGCTTCCTAAATACTTTATCTCTTTCTTTAATGAGTTTTTATGTACCCAAACGCCAGCATAGTGTACACACCATAACTATGAGACACCATAACCATGGATCATACATTCGGATTTTTCGATGGTACAAATTTGTAACTAGGTGTAGCTAGTGGTAGATCCAAGATTCGAATATTGGAGGGTTAGTGTTCAATATTCAAGTTTTTAGTAAAAAAAATTGTAAGCAAGCCTAGACCGAGCAGTAGGCAAGAGAATAAGTATGCAGAGATTGCGTTACCAAAGATGAATCCTAAGAGTGTATTTATACCAATCGATGAGAGGACCTTTTAGATTAGTAGAACCCGTATCAAACCGAGAGAATCCTAGAAGATATCTAAGAGTGTGACATACTTGCAATGCATGTCAACCCTTAAATTGTAAAGACTTCAAGATTGTAGGAAACCTGCTCATTCCTTGCCGCACTAGTTTCCCGAATCTTGCAGAACAAGAATGGTCTATCTCAGTGAAGTGGACGGACTTCGCCCACTAATTTTGGAACATGATGATGGTGGCATGCTGATCTGTTTAGTCAGCTTTGCAGTGGAGGCTGTTGAGTCCATGATCGAACTTCTAAAGTAGG
>JAOTRO020000012.1:2551508-2561738 GCA_028566515.2 Pyracantha coccinea | reverse complement strand
CAAATTACTTATATTGTGGAATAAATACTCTCAACGAGCTCCTTCACGTGTGGCAAATTTTCAAGCCTAACTCGATAACAACACAAATAAAGTGACAGGGATCATGTGTGGCCGTTGGACTTCACATGGGATAACTTGCTTTGATACCATGATGAAAATTGAGGTTCCACTAGAAAAGCCCATGAAAATGACTTTAAAACTTTGAGTTTTAACGATAATGATAAAATAAAGGGTAAATCGAATAGTACCATGATTGACTTCTTAGTGTAAAAATATGATTTTTTGTTAAAGTGAATAGTATCGGGAACTTTTCATTAAAGTTCCCTAAAATCAATTGACAATATAAAAAGTATTAGAAACCCTTGCATTATTTGATCCTTCACTGTTATGAGACTTTGTCCTCACATATTCTCACAATTATAAGTTATCCATATTATATTCAAATCGGATAGAGGATTGTATTTACCAATTTACCATTAAGTAGGGGTTTGTGCTGAAAATCCACCCCTCGTAATCATATTCGTAGATAAATCATTTGCTCGCTTAGAAAGACATCTGGGTGTATAGATATGGAGATCAAGGTTTGTCGGCGGGATTATATATATATATATATATATATATATGTGTTTTCTTCTAATCAAACAATTGAGGTGGAACGCACAAGACCACTCTCTAATTATGTAAGATATAATACATTTGTTTTGGTCAGTGATGGAGCGAGAATTTTATGTGTGCGAGGGTTTTTGACATACATAAGTAATTTGAATTCAGAATATGAGAGATTGAAGTAATTTGCATAAAATTTAAAAGACCCTAAATTCAATAGAGAGAAATAAAAACATTACAAAAACCCAAAACCCAAATATCAAAAACCCGAATATTAGGTAAATAGTAAACAATAATTTTTTTAAAATATGTTACCATCAAATAAGAAAAGTTGACAGAATAAGGAGGAGAAGTGAAGACTGCATTGTAATAAGAGGGATGGAGAGAAAAATGAGGCTGGCTTGGAATAGAAAAGAGTTTGTATTGAGAAAACACTTGAATTTAGACTAATATGCAATAATAACATCTATATTATAATAGCAAGAGGAAAAAAGGCATAATAGGCCAGAGACCATTCTGGTCACTTAGTGGCTCTGTCGCTGGTTCTGGTTTATAGAAAATTATTACATCTATGTTTCACTACCCCTAAAGATTGATGTCCCCAAAAAAGGAAAAAACTTGCATATACCAAGGTGCACATTGTGTAATTTTTCTCTAAACCTCGTTTCACAGGAAAAATGAAGAAAATAATAAGTTCAAATTCAAAGGTTAATAGTGTATTTTTGCTCATCACACTAAAGTCCCCATTAAATACTATTAGATTACTTCGAATTTCTAAATTTGCGTAGTATATAGATTAAACCAACTCTTTGTATGGTTTCATAATTCAGCTTACTTATGTAGTATTTGTATATATTAACCATGCATTAATTAACCCATGAAAAAAAATGACTCTTGGAATGTTATTAGAAACCCTAAATTGAGATCTCGACATTTATACAGTATAAAAAAAAGTGTGACAAGAGAGTATTGGACCGAGTCTTGAGTGGCATGCATAAACATAAAAGCAGCCACAAAATTCAAAATTTTAAGATATTGAGGCCGATTTCCGTGAAGACCCACCTGCAAAATATAGATAAGAACAAGGACATATAACATATATATATATATTGTATATTGTATATATTGCATGATGTTTCCTGGAGTGGAGGGTAGTGCTGGTGTGGGGTACTTCAGTACTATAAATGTTTTGATTTTTCAAAATTTATGGCTCCAATTGTTTTTGGTACGCAGGCATGCAGCTCGTGATGACAATGTTGAAGGAGCTACGAATATACTAATTTAAATATATAGAGTAATTTGTATTAAAATCGAGTAGTATGCATTGCAGTTGACTATTGCAGACCTTCTTACGTACCGGAGTTGGTAGTTTAATTAGGTTTAGGGTTTTCTGAGTTAGTAGCTGACTTGTTCAAGAAGCAATGCATCAGCAAAAACCTAGTTGTAACAGGTTTCATAAATTCATACCATTTCACCTCGACATTTCTATCAAGCCAGTATGAAATCCGTACGATACATAAGTCGCTAAAATATAGAAAGATAGTGTATTAAAGTCATTACATGTAAGTTTTTTTACTGCACGTTATATTGCCATATATATTTTGTAACCTAGTGCCCTATATATTGCCACGTATGAAAGAAATTCTAGGGTCCAGCAAGCAGATCACGTACCCTCCTTAACACATCTCTTCTAATTTGTCATGCTAACTCTGACTCACTTTTAGTCTCACTTCCTTTCACACAAACCCCAATCCAAGTGATGTACCCAAGAACCTCTTTCTACATGAATTCCCCATGTATGGTACTTGCATAGTTCTTTACTGTATATTCACTTACAATATTATTGGGTTATCTTGGTTTACTGGTTGGACCGTTCTAGGGTTCCAAAATTCCATGGAATTTCGATTATTTCAACTCCGAACCACATATGTAATAATTTTTGCTTGGAAATCGAAGACAACGAAAAAAGAGGTGGAAGGTTCGTCAAAGTTGAAGGCATGTTGTAAAATTTGCTATTGACTTTTCCAAGGTACTGATTTTTGGTGAAAACAAAAGCACTTCTCCCCACCACTAACACACTATTGGACTAAACAAAGACCGACCATTGATCAAGTCGTTCACGTTTAAACAAAATAATTGAAGGAAGGTCGGCGAGAAATTTCCAACGAGTGCTGGAGGAAAAGGCCAAATTGGAAGGTGAAAATGCTGTTGAAAAAAGCAGAAAAACAAAGGAGGAAACAAGCAGCTTTGACCTCGAATCGATTGAAAGAAAGTTGGATGTTCAAGGTTCTTAGAACTTTCCCAGTCCATTTTGCATCAAAATAATCGACGCAGCAAGCTCCACAGTGTTGTTGTCCTTTTACCAAGTTTTCGGTCGTATAAAACATATCTATTGGTGGGAAAAAGTTTGATTTATTCAGATTTTTCAACCTTCAAACTTCAACAGTAAAAGAAGGGTCACTGGGTAACTAATCACTATGTTGTCATCGATTGCAGTATTTCACCTTCTACATGTGGGATTGTGGAAGTTCTACAAAAATTTTACACATCGCGGTTAAATCTGGATTTGGGGGAAAATGGAGTAATCAAGCCGAATCTCTAAAAAACACAAAATATTGGGAAAGAGGAAAAAGGTGAATTTGAAAATAAACACTTACGGGTTAGAAAAAACACATTTGATGTGTTTCTCCATCATCGAAAAAACATACAGTTTAAAGATTATATTGGCGATGAGTTGATGGTTGCTCCCTATAATAACGTTGCCAATGTTTGTCTTGATGATGTGAACTATGGCGGAACATAAGCACATATGGACTGTACTGATCTAAAACGTGCTTTATTTTCCTTCGAACTAGTCTCATATATATAAATTTATAAAAACCTTGGTCTGCTTCCTGTAGTAGATAAAAGGGTTCAATTTGGTGGTAGATTGAACCCTGTGCTCTAAATGTGTATACCCCACTTCTAGCATTTGCAAAATTTTCATTAAAACTTACAGCCATTGAAGTAAAAGAAAAGACATGATTCTAGGCTCGAACATACTGTCTGAAATGCCTTTCTTGTGACGTTTCATCTGAAAATAATTGAAGTAGTTCAATAGGTGATGGTGGTTTTTGGTTTTTTTTTTTTTTTTTTTTTAGTCTTCCCATTCAAGCAACATAAGTTCTTGGATTCGAGATGAAAGAAATTGGTTTTACGATAGAACCTCTCAATCAAGCTCTGGTCAGATGATATTTTCAAGCTTGAACTTGATTTCCCTTAGCTCATTCGTGCACTCATGAGAGGATTACGATCAATTTGAAGATTTTCATAAGAACGCTAACCTTTACGTACGAATCTAGCTTTAATGAACTAGTCAAGTTTAAACCAAACTCACAAAAAGAAATGAGTTGCCCGCGAACTTTAAACCAAAACTTAAGCTCAACTCATTTTTCTAGCAAACCTAATGTTTGTTGTTCAACTCGTTCGTTTACAAACAGAGCTTAAACAAGCGAATACAAAGAGGACTCCATCGAGCTGGACTAGGCTTACAAAAAGGTGGGTCTATGTGACACCAGCCCAAACCTTCTTCTTCTATCAAAGTAGTCTTCCAATTCGAGCTTACAAGAAGCGAGGCCCATATAGTCCTAATCATAGAAACACAAAAAGCGATGGAGAGGCCAGACTGCCACAATACTCTTCTTATTTTATTATTTAAAAATTTATTCGGTTAACTTGTCTAGATGTGCTTTTAAAATAATCAAAAATATTTTTGATGAAATTGTTTTGGACCTCAAAAAGCACTTGAAATTATTTCTGCAAGAAGCACTAGTTATGTGCTTCTTGCAGGAAGCACTTCAAGTACTTTTTCATTATTCACTTGCATTTTTAATAAAAGTTAGTTTCAAAATCACTTTCATCAAACTCATTTTCAGTTATTTTAAAAGCACGAGCGCTTACATAAACGAGAGCAGTAAAGAAAACAAATAGAGGAAGTAAGAAATGAGAATCGGATCGACTCATCTTCCTCGGTAGATCTGAATCCTGAAGGCTAAAGGCCCATTCAGTGGAGGCCATGTCCCAATCACCGAAGAGGCCGGGCAAGAAACAATTAAAAATGGAAACAAAGAATAGTAAACCCAGAGCCCAAGGCTCAATGGGCCTTTATCTGTCTAGGTATAAATACCATTTCCTACTCCCAACCAAACAGGGAAACACTCACAGTCGCAGCCACACCCGCAGCGGAAGAGGGAAACCAGCTCTCCGCCACCATGTCAGTAGTTCCTCTCTCCAATCGCCGCCGTCTTTACTTGTTCTAGGGTTTCAAAAATCCTCAAATTTTCTTCCTTTTTTCTCTTGGTATCGCGCGGGGGTTTCAATTTGGGATGTCTGCTAGGTTTTTCTTTCTTCTTGAAATTGTTGGGTTCGGGATTGAATTTGATTTTTTTTTTTTTTTTTTTTTGCAGCAAACATTATGGCGGACGACAATCAGAATGAGGTGAAGGACGAGGTGGTAGCAGATGTATGTTCAGATTCTTGCAATTGCTTTTCTTGCAATAATAAATGAATTTCCACTGCTGCCCTGATTATGCAATACATGTCAAATTTCTTTTGCAATATTTACCTTTTCGGTTTTCTTTCCAATAGCAGTATCGTATATAGTTCAGATGGTGCTTTACCGCAGTGGCGGAAAACAATAATGCATTAGCACCCCCTATCATTTAACAATTTAACCCACTATCGCTATCATTTGTCCCAAAATAATTTGAGGTAGATATGGTATTGTTCTGGTTTTTGTTCAATACTTGCTGAATTGTTAATCTGAGTATTCTGATAATAAATTCGGCTTCAATGCCTTATTATTGAATATTGTATAAGTTTTTCGCAATACGAAATTTGGATTAGATTTTGCCCTTTTCTTTGAAAGGTTCACCTGAGAATTATATCAAAGTTTTCCTTTGGTAGCAACTATTTGTAGTACAGTACCAATCTTATCTGTTTCCTTAATATAGTAATAGTCGAAAAGCAGGTTGGAGTTTATTGCAATAAATTTAACAGAAGTCGAAAATTTATTGATGTAACAAAGATTCTGTTGGGGCAGCGGCTTCACGAAGTGTGCCTTTAGTATAAAAATCCAATGGAAAAAAATGGTGCTGATTCATCTTTAGACTTAGAGAGGAAAAAGTTATCCACATTGTTTTGCATTCTCTAAAGGTTGCTGCCATCCATGTCTAGTAGTTGGTGGTTCTGAATGGTAGAGCTAACTATTGTGATCTTCATCCTCTTGTGCAGATTGCTCCCTTTGATCCTACTAAAAAGAAGAAAAAGAAGAAGGTTGTTATTCAGGATACTACTGATGATTCTGTGGACAAGTTGGCAGAGAAAACGGAAACCTTGACAGGTGGTTCAATTGAACAACCATTTTTTATTTGTGCTGTATTGTTTTACAAGTACATTCGTTGAGACTTGTATTTTTTGTCATTGCAGTTTCTGAGGGGCAGGAGAGTACGTTTACTGGTTTGAAAAAGAAGAAGAAGAAGCCTGTAAGTTACCAAGATTTTCCACTGCTTACAGTCCGAATATTTTTTCTGAATATTGATTTTTAGTGGTGATGTGATTATAGGTTGAGGCCAGTATCTTGAATGAAGAGAGTGGTGACCCAGTGGAAGATGTGAATGGTAAGACTTAACTAATAAGTTTTTTAGGCTTATGAAATGCCTGCAACCTTTATGTCTTCAAAAAAATTGATTGAGATTTTATATATTTGGCCTTTTAGAGCGCACTGGTGAGGATGACGAAGGAGAAGGGATTGTTCTAGAGACTCCATCATATCCTTGGGAAGGGAGTGATCGTGATTACACTTATGAAGAAGTGTGTAAATTATATCATTTAAATTACAACTCTATCATAGTACAGTGATGGTTCCTTGACCTCGACACATGTATGCTTTATTAATTTTACCCATGTAATGCGTGCAGCTTCTTGATAGGGTGTTTAACATTCTTCGCGAAAATAACCCGGATCTGGCTGGAGACAGGCGTAGGACAGTGATGAGGCCTCCACAAGTTCTTCGTGAGGGCACAAAGAAAACCGTTTTTGTGAATTTCATGGATCTATGCAAGACGTAGGTTTCAGTTCCCTGAACCAAAACCATTGTTTATATCTCATTTGCTTTGATCTGTTTTGTACTTCTTATTTAAGTTATTGTCCATTAATATCTTTCTATTGTTTCTTTGCTTTACTTTTTATGTACTAATCCGAGAGGAAAGGTCTCCGAAACAATTAAGTGGCATTGTGGCAAAGAACATTTGTGTATACAACTGCTTTGTGTTTTCATAATCAAATGTGCTTACTGTTTGACATATGTGAAGGGGTTTATATGGACTGCACACTGTTACTCGATGAGCCTAATGTTAGAATCATGAAAATATTACTTATCATATTACCAAATTATTTCCTAAAGCTATGGTTGATTTCGTCTGTTTAGTTAAAAGGAGTAAACCCTTCTATCTTGAAATTACAGGATGCATAGGCAACCAGATCACGTCATGGCTTTCTTGCTTGCCGAACTGGGAACTAGTGGATCACTTGATGGACAGCAGAGGTTGGTTGTTAAGGGAAGATTTGCCCCAAAAAATTTCGAAGGAATACTGCGGCGATATGTCAGTAAGTACCTCGTTCTATGGTTTGATTTATTTATTTTTGTTACAATTGTTAATCTGGAGTCGTTCGAGTGTTCTGCATACGCCCTACTCTTGGTATGTTTAGCTGTTATGTCTGTCTTTTTGTATGTGCTCGGTTGTTTGTTCACACATTTAATTATTCTTTCATTTGTACTTATGCAACTTCTTTTCTTTCAGATGAATATGTCATTTGCCTTGGGTGCAAAAGTCCAGACACTATACTTTCAAAGGAGAATCGTCTCTTCTTTCTCAGATGCGAGAAGGTAACAATCATATTACTATAGCCTTTTCTAATGTTTATTGGCTATTGGTTTTCTAATGTTAATGGTTCGATAATCTGGCATCCCCCTGGATTCTAATATATACAAAGTTGGTCGTCCACAACAGAAAAGAAAATAAAGAAGGTTTTCAGTGTTTTTACGCTGCTGCATAATATATTGTTGTAGAGGCCTATGATGATCTAAGAATTGCCTACATTGTCAGATTATTTGTCATGATAGAGTAGCCTAAATTATTTCTGAGGCCTTGCGGAAAAGTGTTATGTTTATTAAGGGGTGGTGGGACTAAACCCTTGGGGTTTCAGGTGAAGTATTATTTTTCTTCTTCAGGGGGTTTTCGTTATACTCATAAAATATATAGCAATGGCGTTTAAGTGAAAATATATAGCTATGGCGTTTAAGTGAAAATATATAGCTATGGCGTTTAAGTTCATCCGCCGTAGTTTCAGCCCTAATAATAGGGATATGCTACTGATCGTTCCAGTCTTACAGTTCTTGAACTGGAGATATTTTGCCTTGCTTTCAATTGATGATTTATTTGATAATTCTTTCTGTTGCAGTGTGGTTCTGGACGATCAGTTGCTCCAATTAAAGCTGGTTTTATGGCTCGTGTTGGGAGAAGGAACGCCGGGACATAAATTGAGCCTGTTGTCGACACGTTGTTTACTAGCGGTTATTGAGTTTCGAGTTGCATGTTTGCTATCTACAACACTAACATTTTTCCTGTGACATTCGGATGTTGAGAATTTTCGTGCACTGTTTCATATTTATATCTATTCTTAGTGCTTAGTGACCTTCCTAAACTTAGCTTTTGCTGATGGTGCTCAATTGTTTGCTGTTGAGCAATCACTTCGATATATCTTCTCCAATCCTCATTGTTCTTTCTTCTCCATCTCTCTCGAAATTTAGTCGGTCACTCCGATGTCGAAATTTAGACGGGACGGGGAGTTGGATTGCAAGACGAGTGCTCAAAGAGCTCTTGGCATTCTTATTTAGGGAGCACGATGGAAAATTGGTCCTCCATTCTGGAAACATGAATTCATCCTTGGTCAGGTTCGTCTGCCAATTCCGTGGCGGTCGAGCGTCGCAGTCAATTTTGTTCTGTAAAAAATCCGGCAGAATAATGAACGTCCCGTTACAACTTAAACGGCATTTTTTTACATGAACTCTAAAGTAAGTACATGGACTCCCCTGCGGCGGATTCGTGAATTTCTCCAACGTGGACGGTAGTTAAACTCCAAGGATCACTTCCGAAGGAGGGAAGGCGGCATCCCACTATAAGCAGGAAGCGATCTAGTGTGCAAGAAACTGCTGATCTGATTAAGAGCTAGTCAGTGGGATGTAACCTGTAAAATTCGAATTGGTTTATCCTTAATCCATATTTGCATCTAGTTATAATTGGATTACGTACTAGGATCATCAGATTTGACTTGTCGATCCATATCCAATAAGCATCAAATCACATCGGATTAGATCATTAATATAATTGAAGACATATAAATATAATCCAAGACACAAAAAAGGTTAATTATCATTAGTAACTTCATTTTTATTGTATTCACCTATTTTAAATTTGAACTTTTCATATTTTATTAAAAAAAAAAAAAAAGCGTGTGTGCATTTCGAATGCATTAAAAACTTAATGTATTACCATGCACAAGTATAATATATTCTTATAAAAAAATTCATTTATAATCAAATTTATCAAATTCATATCGTAATTAGAATACTCAGTCCACATTCTATTAATTCCTTCAGATGCAGATTAAAATTCATTTCATTGACATGCCTTTTTTTTTTTTCTTTTTTTTTTTGGTCACAATCCACTGGCAGGTCTAGGGATGTCCATATTATTGAAGTTGGGTGCCTCTTTTGTATCTCACCAAGTGAATAAATTTGCATAGCCTACCTAACAAATGGTATGTACATCTTCTGATGCACCTTTTTTCCACTGCTTTTGTAATCCAGTTTCGAAATAGCTGCATTTTCCAACACTTCCCTGTTAATATTATAAAAAAAATCCAAGCCATTTACTGCTTTATATTGTTTGATTGTGAACTCCAACTACACATTTTGTAGCAAAAGTTAATTGGATTCATAGTTCTTTTCAGATTCACAGTTTGACAAGAGAACGGACATTTCACTACTCTCACAATATATCTTGACGATGTTGATCGCTTCGCTAGATACCTGTTGAATTATTACTGTAACTTCCATCAATGATGGTGTTGCTGAGGAGATGCACAGTGGCTTTGTTAGCAAACCAGAAGTCCGATTTGCAGGGGTAGATGCAACCGAAGCACTTCCAAGGCGCGTCTTTAATAACCCTGAGTTGCAGTATCCACTGTTCCTTCCGTAGTTGGCCCTTTGCCAAAGCAAATGAGCAGGTGCCTAATTAATAATTAAAGAGTAATGTTACACTTACCATTTATTTGTACTATCTCTCTAATTGAGGTAGTCTCCACCAACGCATGTGGGTGTTATCTCTATTAAATATATGGTATAACTGGATGGTAAGGGTAGCATTTTTTATAATTAAAACATGCACCCATCAAATAGTTATAATTTTTTTGCTTTCTATTAAATAGTTGTAATTTAGGAGCTTTATTGAAAAGGGTTTGCGCTAAATTTATTTTAACTAAAGTCATCATATAACTTTGTTTAATGAAAATAGCTTAAACTTT
>JAOTRO020000012.1:2528295-2547443 GCA_028566515.2 Pyracantha coccinea | reverse complement strand
CTCCACTGCACCTGCCCAAATTATTAGAGCATCCCGAAGATCGATCACAAGTGTTTCTTCGAACTTCCGAAGGGTCCCGGGACCCGTCGGGTCCCTACATGGATCCGCCAGTGCCTGACATACTAGCTAGCTTCAAATTTTGTTTTAGTTTCCCTATCTCTCAAGTTTCAATGCTTTGTACATGTACAAATATCTAATCTTTTATTTTGTTATATATTTTATATAAGGCGTGTATATACATGTGTATATATATATATCTAGTTGCATGTGATTAAGTTACGCAGGAACTAGAAGACCAAGTGGGTTGAGTTACCCAGGTAGCTATGGAACAAAAATTCCTATATTTGAGAGTTGAGACTGCCTTATGGATAATGTTTCTTTACACAATTGTTGTCCATTATTTCGTCAGTTATCATATGTCTCGTTATTATCTGGTATGCATACGTAGCTAATAGTTACAAGTATTTCCAATAAAAACAATATCTCATGCACAAGCTAACCTTATCCTTTTTCCCCTTTGCTATATTTAAGCAATGAAGATAGAGTAAGAAATAGTAATGCTAAGGATATAACATGTCGTATTATTATTCGAATTTGTACATGGTCATTTTAGTTTCTCATATATACAATTTTTATTTATTTTTAACCATCAGATTAAATATATTACATGAAAAACAATAAATAAGATTAAATAAGAATGTGTAGGAAAGAATAAGAGGTGTGTCTATTATTTTTCTATTTGAATATCACATATTATATGATGGATACAACTAATATGTAACAAAATACAGTTATTGACTAACATTTGCCCGATGCCGTGCTCAAATATGACACAAAAATGTGACCTTCTTAATATTATAGGACTGAAATAATATGCCTGAGGTGATTTATTACGTACATTACAATTAACAAGTGATAAACACATTCAATATGTTATTTGTTTTTCCTGAATTAACATACCAATAAACGTTAGTGGATTATTTTTCGTTCAACATTTGGTGGATTAAGTTAATTAGTGATATATCTTAATCATGTTAAGGCACTCATCTGATTAAGATTTGGATATTTTATTCGGACTCAAATTTTCTCCCTTTATACTCAATTTATAATATTTTTTTTTTTTGACATCCCAAATTTATCTCATATAGAAAATGGTTTTAGAAAATAAAAGAAGAAAATGAAAAAGCGACTTGGTATTGCATCTCCAATTAGGTTGCATGGCGTGTCTCTCTCGGTGCCATCCTTAAAAGAATGGTTGTTACAACTAGCAGAGGAACGGGTGGAGGACTTTGGCATGGTAATGATGGTTATGTGGGGATTGTGGAAGACACGGGAAGGAATGCTTGGATTTGGGATGTCTCCTTTTCAATCCACAAGCTGCTGTCTTGAATTGGTACAGGGAGTACCAACGGAAGAATACTACGGTGACATCGCATAAGATGCTGCCTCTCTCTAGGTGCACTTGGATTCTCTTCTCTCATATTTCTCTCCCTCTCATCCCCCTTAAATCTAGACCGTTCAAAAGAAATCCAATAGCTTAAAATTGTGTTGCGTATTTAATGAGCCTTATTTTTTTTTATTGCTTTTGTTCAACAATCTTTCCTTTTATTCACCACTCTTCACACCATCACTTACCCTCTTCCTCTTTCACACGCCAATTAATCTCAACAATGACTTTTAGTCCGACAATTTGTGAATTAAACCAATTAGATGTTCAAAATCAAAGAGTTTAGATCATTCAATAGAAATGACTAACGCCCAACATAGCATAATAAGCAGAGCATACAATCATTTTTGTTGGAGCAACTAGGCTAATAGAAGAGTGGCTTGAAGGCCTTTGGCGATCTGGGGGTAAAGAGAGGGGGTGTTTCTGTGAAGGGGTGGAGATAGGATCGATCGGAGGTATTTTCTACTAGTGAGCTGTTTTTTCTTCATTCTTTCTGACCATTTTGAATGTGCAACAAAATTGTGATTTCATAATAAAAAAAATTATAAGTTGACTGTAGAAGGGGAAAATTTGGGTTTGAATAAAATTTCCTTAAGATTATCATAACACATGACATAGCATGCTCTAAAAGTTAATACGTGTGTCATCTACTTACATCTAAGATCCTATTAAAACATGCCATATGCTTACATCTGAGATACTTTGTCGTCCTATTAACTATAATAACATGATAATATATACTTTGTAGGTAGAATGTATTTAGTTTGCGTCTAGCAAATGATAAGTTCAATACTAATTTATTATGCCGATCCATTGTATGATTTGAATTAATCACATAACAATATTTTTTTGGATGATGCTATCTACATAACTTTTTTTTTTTACTTTTCACACACTCCTTATTTATTTCTATCAATTGATTACCTTCAATTCATATGATCCAATGACAGAAATTTCTTAGAGCGGAATCAAATATAAACATACATAAAAAAGATTATCACCTTAATTCATACATAAAACATTTGTATCAAAAGTGAAATTCGTACCCAAAATTTTTGGTTTACAATAACGAATGTGGTACGTATTATGATTTTTTTTTGTTGAAGCAAATGCCATAAGCAAAGATGGGGATGGAAAATGAGTCCACACATCAATATGGACCACAAACTTAATTCATGATGTAAATGTGGAGGAAATCAAATTCTTTTGGCGGTGATTTCATGTGGAAGAAATTAAATAAAGATAGGAGAAATGCGTATTATGATAATTCTATGTCAACTAGAAACTTATAACCAACAAAATAAATAAACTAGAAAATTACTAACCAAAAGAATTAATAAAAAATCAAATAATATTGAAATGGACGGCAGATATAGCCCCAACCATGCAGGAAGCTGCGAAGGGTCACATGTCACATGTCACATGTTTATGCCCTTCTCTTCAAATTTGGTCAATTGAAAGAGTGACGAGATTGACATCCACCTCCATGGAATTTCTTATTGGATTTTGTTGTCCTGAAATGCCATCATCATTTCTGGATCTCTTCTATCAAATCTTTTCAGTTCATCAATTCGAGTTTTTGAAAATTGATCCATGGTTATAAATAGGAAGTCATTTTACCAAAAAAAAAAAAAACTTTAACTATTAGATCAATTTTCAAAGACCCACATTGATGGATTGAAAGAATCTGATGGAAGGAATTAGGAGATATCTATTTTCCCAAATAAATATCAAATAAAGTTAACAAAAAGAGAGTATTTTTACTTTGTTGAATTTTAATCTCAGCTGCATTTGAGAGAGCTGAGAGAAGAAGCAAAAAGCAAACAAAACGAGATCAAAAGGGAACAAAAAAGTTGTCTTTCTTTTCCATTTGAAACTTGTGGACTGGAGCCTCAAACCCAAATTTTCCCATTTCCCAAACACACACACACACACACATACACACACTCTCTCTCTCTCTCTCTCCAGCCCTGGGATCTGTCTTCTTTCTCTTCAGTCCGCAAGAACAAAGCTCAAAGGTAAGAACTTTAATGAATTTTCCATCTGGGTATTTGAATTTGTTCATAAAGATGCCTGCTTTATGTGATTCTGCTGGTTTTGTTAAGTTGTTTGCTTATACCCGAATTCAGAATTTCTTGAAATTCTTATACATACATCGATACTCTCAATCAAACTAATTTACAGCCACTTTCGATTTGGATTACAAGTTCCTACTCTTTCAGAATCAATAATTATTGCTGAATTTTGATCTTTTACTTATAATTTCTTGTTCTTTTTGGTAGTAAATTAAAATGTTTATATATATATTATATATTTTATATATAATTGAGTGATTATTAAATTTCCATCTACCAAATTTACTCCCTTTGGAACGGAGGGTGAGGGATGCGGGGCTATTAGTTGGAGCCTGGAAAGTCTTCAAGTCCAACAGATGTTATGTACTGCACTCCCTTCCCGCGGATTCAGATTCAGATTTTTTCTTTTTCTTTTTCTTTTCTTTATCATTCCGACCAAAAGATTCAGATTTTTTTTGTTACTTTATTCCTTTTCTTGTTTTTAGGACAGTTTATGGGCCCAGTTTTCAGTTCTGTAGGCCCAACTGAACTTGGGCTGTGTTGCCCTCTTGGAGTCCAGCTTTGTTGGCATTATTTTGATGGTGTGTAAATGACATGAGTTTGGCTAGTTGGCATTTGCCGGTCTTTTTGCATTAAAGTTCGAATTCTCGTTCTATAGAATAGGGTGATTTAGAATAGGGTTGTGATATCCACACACCTATTTTTACTTCTCTCATATCTCTTTGCTTTTCGATCGTCGGATCGAATGAATTAAAGAAGATCAACGGACAAAAATTAACAAAGGTGAGTGAGAAGTAAAAAGGGGTGTGTGGATAACACATTCCTTTAGAATGTTTTGTCAGGAAAAATGACATCTGTGCTAATCTTTCTATACAATTATCCAAAGAGTTGATCGAGTGGAATATTTTCTTTAGACACATGCTTTGATGTGTGGCTCCTAGTATCTAGGTGAAGTGTGTAACTTCTGATTCGATTTTTTGACATTAGATGTAAATATTCTAGCGGAAGTATCAACTCGAAGTTTCAACGATATTAGCAAATGGCTAATTCTTTGGTAAGAACTGAAATTCCATCAAACTCCGCCTTTGCTAATTCTGCAGATATCTGTTGTGGTTAGAGAACTGAACGATTCGTAGACAAATGAGTTTTGTCAAAGTCAAACTAAGACAAATGACAGATCAACGCTGCAACAACATTTAGGTTATGGGACAAACGAGCGTTGTCAACTTAAACATGGTTAGTGGGATAGCGGTACATTAAGGCACGTATTGTTAGCATCACGAAGGTTTAACGTTGAATGAAATATTTGCATCTTAGAGTCAAGCATCTAAATAGCGATGGTCTTTCACAGATCAGGCATAAGATATCTTGCTTTTATATTTCAGGTTGAGTCCAATAAGACCATGAAGAGGTTGGAATCAAGAAAGTCTCGTTTGTGGTGGTGGGATAGTCACATCAGTCCCAAGAACTCTAAGTGGCTTGCAGATAACCTCGAGGGTGAGCAACAAACACCTCTTTCGGTCTTATTTATAACTTTGTAAGTGTATCTATTTACTTATTTTTGAAATGTCACTTGCAACAAAGGCATAGGAAATAGATGTCTAATGATGAATTTCCCCAGTATTACGCTTCGTATCTAGTTTCTCATAGAAAATGAAAAATATTACCCCTGGGTTAACTTTAAAATAACAGTAATCCGTTTATAAGATTTCATTCAGCTCGACCTTGTTAAATTCGAGCGATGGTATTATAATTGGTTTTGACTTATTTACGAGGAATTCTGGGTTAAGTCAGATTTGTTTTGCTATTTTTGGCTAACGCTGTTTTTGCCCTTTTTTCTTCTTATTTGTTGATTCAACAATATGAGTGGAAAGTTTATTGTTGAGAGGAAACATCTTTTTGTTGCGTCCTTTAACGACATTTGTGGCACTTTAAGCTGAGATTTGGGAAGATATCAGTACCAAGGATTTCTTGTTGCACATTCTAAATGAAGGCAAGATTTAAATGGGTAAAGCGGACTGCGGTTGTATAATTTTAGCGTTACTTATCCTCATCTAACGGTGTAGGGGTTATTCGACCCCAACTACCCAAACCGGTGGAGGAAGTTGGTTTTCCAAATTATGCATGTTTAAATGTCTCTAGAGTTGATTTTTTGGTCAAAGTTCTAAAGTGTTGATTGCTGTAGTCAATTATTCACCAAAATGCCTCTCAAGAAAATAACAAAACGATCTTTCTCCTCAGAGATGGATCGGAGCATCAAACGAATGTTGAAGCTGATCGAAGAGGATGGGGATTCATTTGCAAAAAAGGCTGAAATGTATTATCAAAAGAGGCCTGAATTGATTGCTCATGTTGAAGAGTTTTATCGCTTGTACCGGTCCCTGGCCGAACGTTATGATCATGTGACAGGAGAATTGCGGAAGAATGCACCCTCGGATCTCCAATCCCAGAGTTCATGCCTTTCTGACATTGGTTCAGAACTGCCATCTGCATTGCCATCTCCTGATGTCCAACCCGGAAAGCTAGGTCGTCGTAAACCTGGCCCTCGTGCTGCTGGCTTTGATTTCTTCCTTGGCCCTGGTGGAAACTGCTCAGATCATTACCAGAAAGAGGGAGACGAATCATTTTCATTAACCGATTATTCCGAGCCAGAATCTGATGATTCTTCAGTCAACAATTACTCAACTCCCTTGTCAAATGGTCTTGATCAAGGGCAGACGAGAAAGATAATTGAGTTGGAAATTGAGCTTCGTGAAGTGAAGGAGAAGCTCCGGATGCAGCAGGAAGAGAATGTGGACAGTTCATTCACGGGTGCAAAACCTGATCATACCGAAGAATTTCCTGCAAAAATTGCAGAATATGAGCAGGAGCTGACAAGCAGAAATGAAAAATTGCGGGAATCGGAAGAAGAGATTGCCAGGTTGAACATCAAGCTCAAAAGGTACGAGTCTTCGCAACATAATAATGGTCTTAAGCTTGCACTTGAACCAGAGTCTGCACAACAGAATAATGGTCTTAAGCTTGCACTTGAACCAGAATCTGCACAACATAATAATGGTCTTAAGCTTGCACTTGAACCAGAGCCTGCACAACATAATAATGGTCTTAAGCTTGCACTTGAATTTTCAAAACCGAAAGAGGCCAAGATACATGAGGGTGCAAGAGACAGGGAGATAAATGAACCGTCAGAGATTCATAAAAGGGTCGGTGGGTTGGGAGAAGTTCAAGACAGAGATAGCAAGACTGAGGCATTGGTGAAAGAGCTTAGAGCCACAAAAGATAGACTTCAACATTCAGAAAAAGAGATTGCAAGTTTGAGACAGCAACTTGAGAGTAATAAACCCTCTGAGGAAATCCAACGGTTACAGGGTCAGCTTGAATCCGCTAAGAAGGATATTTCTATGTGGAAAACGAAGCTCAACACAGAGAAACGAGAGGTATCCAAGCTGCAGGAACGAATTTCAAGGTTGAAAAGTAGTTTAACAGACCGGGATAATGAAGTCATGGATTTGAAAATCGCAGTATCTGATGCCGAGGAGAAGATTTTCCCGGAGAAGGCACAGGTTAAGGCTGAAATATCTCGATTGCAATCAGAACGGACACATTTAGAGGAGCAGCTTAAAGATTGGGAATCACGTGGTCGTTTCTTGGAGGATGAAATCAGACAGATGAAAGCTGGAAAAGCAGAAATGGAGGAGAGACTTAAAGGCGAAATCAAGCAGTTGAAGGCGGACATCCTTGAGAGAAGCAACCAATTGGAGAATTTAAACAAGACCCTTGATGCAATGAAAACAGAAAGAGATGAGCTTAGCACCAAAGCCGCTATGCTACAGGCAGAGGTGAGTTCAAGAGACGATCAGATCAATGAGATAAACAAGATTTTGCAGCAAATGCAGACGGAACATCAAGAACTGCTCAACGGGGCTGAAGGGACACGAAAACTGGTGGAGGAGCTGACAGAAAGAGCAAAGGAACTCGAGGAGGAGATTCAGAGGCAAAGAGTTGTGATCATTGAAGGAGCAGAAGAAAAACGAGAAGCTATAAGGCAGCTGTGCTTCTCGCTCGAACATTACAGGAACGGATACCATATGCTTCGACAAGCTTGCATGGGAAACAACAAGAGAGTTCCAGTTTTGGCAACTTAAGCTAAATATAAAACGTGCGGTCATCGTTTGTATATTACATGTTTTTTCAGTGCCATTTTCTATAATCTCTGGCCGGAAATGGCCAGCCGAGTGATGAGCTATAGGCCATGCTCTCCCATGGTTGTATGAATGCGAGGTTTATGTCGTGTAGTATTAGTGTAGATATAGAAACAGGAGGGTCCTGTCAAAGGACCCATTTGAGTCACTAATTTGCCCTCAAAAATGGTTGAGAGGGCAGAAATTTGTGTGATAATTTTAGCTTGGTGTTTGGTTTTGGGGGTTGAAATTTGGCACAATTGAAAGCGTGTTCGCAAACTTTTGACACATGGTTGCATGTTCATTTGCTCTTTAAAATTTTGGGAAATTTTAGAAAAAGGCCCTCGGACTTTGGATCTTGTTCCATTTTACCTGCTGAACTTTTCATTTCTCTCAAGTCATTTGTTTCTTTTTATTTCGGCGGTGTGTACAAAGGGCAGGGACGTGTAATGCACGTGATATTTGTATGTGCACATACGCTAACAAAATGCCACATTCACAAGAAAAACTAGTAATCTTGGAATTGAATTTTCGACATTCATTAACTTTTTGTATATTGTAGAAAATAGATGAAAATAACTGTCAATTTGACGGAATAACATACAATAAATTGACTCAAATTGAATGATCAGTGGACAAACCAGTAAACTTTGTGCTGAAATTTATCTTGTAAACAAAAAAGATTTAGCTAAGTTACTAAAATTTGAACGGTTGAATTTCTTTAGCTACCGGCACTTTGCAAATTGACCAAAAAAATTAAAAAAACAAATTTCGCGCCAGGAAGGGGTCGAACCTTCGACTTTCTGCTTAGGAAACAGACGCTCTATCCACTGAGCTACAGGCGCTTGTTGTTGATAATAATCCTTTATTAATTATTCTTAAAACGTCTAACGCGCTTTAAGAGAACCAAATGAACCCGCAATAGTTTCTTTTCCTCAAAGGACACAATTTTGTTTTTTTTTTTCTCTTTACGAAACCAAGTGTTCAAAATGATGTCAATTCTCTTCCAATTTTCCTTCTAGATATTTCTGCTTATGTTCTAAAATTTTCTCTCTTACGCCGGAGAGATTCTTAGGTAGGATTTCCATGCCCGACTGTCTCTCACGAAGGTGAAATTTTAAGTATAGTTGTCACAATAATAGCGCACTCAAAACGAGTGAGACACTCCACAGACTCGCATCCTAGCAAAAAACTTCAAACAACTTTCGAATCTTAAAAGCGCTCTTCGTCGATAAGCATTGCTTACCAAGTGTAAAAGTTTTTTTGTCTATAAAAATTTCGACGTGTTTACAAGAAAATCACTTCTAACAAAAGTGTTTACGAACGAAGTGCTTCATTTAGGAACAATCACATACGAGCTCTTAGCCCAAGTACTTGACTCAAATCGATTACACGTGAGATGAGTTGAAAGTTAAAAGTCTCCATCAAACATTCTAAGTTCCAACATTTCATCGTAAAATCGGTTTGACATTTTTATTTTTAAATGACTGAAAACGCTTTAAAAAAAATAAAAATTGGATTCTAAAACCACTGGTAGTGCTACCTGCTTCTTCAAGATTTACTCACAATTTGTTCCAAAAACATTTTGATCAAAAACGCTTCCGTGCTTCATTTTAAAAGCAGTTCCAAACGAGTCTTTTATTCTAAGTGGCTTGAACAATATTTAGAATGTAGAATAATGTCGTCAAAGACGAAAAAATTCACATGCAGCTAGAACAGAAATCACTACAAAATAGCCATCACAACTAAATCACAAAGTAAGTATTCAATTGAAAAAAAAGAAGAAGAAATTAGTTCTTTGGAAATATTCCAAAAGAAGCAAATTATTGAAACAGATGGGAAATTAGAATCTCTCCTCTGATTGGTTGGCTCATTGAAACTTGAAAACGACGATGAAAACTGCGTTTCCACAGATCCAGCAACATCGTGAAAATTATTGGCCTTCAGCCGCAGCAGGCTTCTCGAAAAATGTCTTCTTTATCCAATCAAACGGCTGTAATTTTTTTTAAATTAAAAAAAAAAAACCATCAGATTCATAATATTTCTGAAATTTTCTAATTTTTTGCTCAATCTATGGATTTACTGGGAAAAAAAGATATAAATAAATATACGACTTTTTCATAAAAAAAAATTGGGGATGAGAGGAATTGAAGTGGGGAGCGAGAGAGAAAGGGGGGCAGACCTGGACGAACCAAAGAGCGCCGGTGCCGGCCGCGACGCCCCACATGGCGGCGGCCTTTACATCGGAGGATTGAGGCACCGGGAGTTTCGAAAAACGTGCTGCGAGTCCACCTGCCATTTTTTGGATCTGAATTCCCAAGAAACGCAAAGAGGAGAGCAACTATGACCGCAGCAAAGCAAAGCGACTTTGAACAGGCTGCTGCGTTTGAGGTCACCGAGAATATTTTATTAATTAGGCTATTTACACGTTACATCCATGTCTTTTTGAAATTCACAAAATAACCCCTAAACTCACTAAATGTTATATATTGGACTCTCTGTCCATCTAACTATCAAGTTAACCACTACTTCTTAACGTGTTAATCATGACAATAAGGTTATTTCGGCATGTTTACTTAAATTGTAGCAATAGTCTCTTAATTTTAACTCAATTGAAGCAATGGTCCCTCAATTAAAAATTTATTATCATTGGTCACTCAACATATCAAAACGTGCATCTATAATCCCTCAACTAAAAGTCAATTACCATTTGTCCCTCAACTTTAATCTAACTCGAGAAATGGTCTCTCAACTTTAACCCAATTGTAACAAGGATCCTTCCAACATAACTCATTTTAACAAAATTCTAACGAAGTTGACAAAAATGATCATAGCTACACATTTTGATGAGTTGAGGGACCCCAATTGTAGCAGTGGTCATTCCAACATAACTTATTTTGACAAAATTTTAACGAAGTTGACGAAAAGGACCATAGTTACACATTTTGATGAGCTAAGGGACCAATTGTAATGGATTTCTAGTTGAGGAATCATTGCTCCAATTTAATTAAAGTTGATGGACCATTACAATTTAGTTTAACATAAATGAGGTAACCAAGGAATCAGAGAACTTAGAATTAGAGGAACTAAAGAAAGGAAATCAAATAAACTAGCTCTTGGGTTGATCAATTTTTTTATCTTAAGTTATTTAAATACCAGTTTTAAGGGAAAACTCGCACCCTTCTAATTACATATTCATAAACACAAAGAAAAATTACAAAGTGAAACGGTTCTTATACCCATATGATTTTAATTCTTATTATTTTGCAAGTAAAATGCATTTTAGAGAAGTTAATGCCTTTTCACACTTGGAACGTCCATTTTGGGTATCCTAACATTAGAACATCAAGTTTCTTAAGCCCAACAAGCTTTAATTGTTTAATCACAAAATGCAAATTGGAAATTACGATGGCAATGCACGTGTGTCATGGAAGTCGGAAAAGATCCTCGTCAGATCCTTTTTCTAGAAATCCTAGGGATCCAGTGATCTCACCCGTTCATCGTATATCGTGCAATCAGTTTTTGTTAGATGTTATTCACATTTAATTTTAAATTTTAAATTTTAAAATAATTTCTGACCGCACGATGTACGATGAATGGTTACGATCACGGGATCCCTAGGATCCCTAGGAAAAGAATCCAGCAAGGATCCTTTTCCGTCCGCCTAAGCCCCCACTTAAGCCCCGCCTAGATGCTAGGCCCATGCTCATCGCCAACAAGCACCTAACATCTTTCAAATCCTTGAGGTGGGTAGGGTTAGTTTTTATTTTTTTTATTTTTTATTTTTTATTTTTTAAAGATGGTTAGGGTTAGGATTTTGTACTCATTTGTGTCAATATTTTATTGCCTTTTATATTTTCATACAAAAACTTAACTTACGAAGTTACATGTTCTAGAACTACTTAAGCCGCAAGAAAACATGAACTTTCTTTTGAAACATGTAATATAAAAAAAATTATAAATTATAAATGTAACTAAACAATTTTTTTAACTTTTCATAAAATTTCTTGCAATTTAAACTTTAAATTTCATTTCACAACATACATGACTTTTCTCTGGTATGTGTATCATTGACAATTGAGCAACATATATATAAGAGAAGGCACATGAAGACTATATATAGGCATTGTATCATTCACTAATTCGAACCCCATGAAAATGTAATTACTTTTAGGGGTGTGATATTCACACACCCTATTTTACTTTTCACACCCTTCTAATTTTCGGTTGTCGGATCAGATGAATTGAAGAAAATCAACGGATAGAAATTAACAAGGGGTGTGTAAGAAGTAAAATGAGATGTGTGGATATCACACCCCTACTTTCATTAGTTTCAAATATATTTAGACATGTATATACAGGAGCGCTCAAGCAATAAAAAGTTAGTATTCTAAAGTAAAACTAATCACTTATTGTGGAGTACATTCCGTAATGTACTTTTGTCTAACGATCTGAACTGTCTTTCTTTTAGAACATTATAGATAGATCATCCTTGCAAAAAAATATACAAATCCAAGGCCATTAAGATATTTTTTGTAGTGAAGAAAAAGGACGAATATGGTTCTACAAAGATACCCTAAACACTTAATCCAACGGTCATATGATTTTAGATTAGGGTAATTTTCTGGTAGACATGATCTTTGAGGGAATGCCTCAAAGATAGACGATTCATATCGTTGAAATACATTACTAAGTGGGCGCCACAAAAACGAGTGTAAAAAAAAGTGGTGACTTGGATCTGTTCCCTTCTTATAATATGAACCGATCAATTTTTAGTTTACCATTGAAAGATCATATGAAAATTTTCATTGAAATCAAAATCCATTTAATTATCAAATTGTGGCATGAAAAATAGACGAATACGGAGTTGTGGGTAAACAATCAAATGTCCACAATAATACTTCAAGAGCTAAATGATTTCGGATTCGAATAAACTTTTGCAAGGATGATCTAGTAATGGCATTCTAAAATTTGAACGGTTTGGATCATGGTCAAATTACATTGTAGAACAGGCTCAAACGAGTAAATAGCGTCGTATTAAAATACTAACGGGTTAGCACTTAAGCGGTCATTTATATATACACACATATTATATATATTATGTATACAACATATATATATATATATTATATACAGATATACAGAGTCCCCTTCTGTAACTTTGTTCAACAATCCAAACCATCTATATTTTAGTACATACTTCATAGGTCATCCTTGAAAAAAATTAGATAAATCCAAAATCATTAAGATATTCAACTGTAGTGAAGAAAATAGATGAAAACGGTTTTTTAAATAAAGGCTAATATGACTACCTTCTAATTCAGTGGTCAAGTGATATTTGATTTTGATGTGGTGGGGCCCACACCACATCGAACTTCAATAATCCAAACCATCTATTTTTCAAGTTGCACCTCTTAGATCTTCCTTGCAAAATATTAGTCAAATCGAAAATATTTAAAACATCTAATTGAGTTCAAAAAAATTGACGAACATTTAGTTTTATAAGAAACAATGAAATTTCATTATGATAATGATGATATATGAATCGAAATTTATAAAATAGATGATATATATTCAGCGATAAATTATCAAAGACCAGATAGTTAATGGGATGTAAATTTCTAAAGAGTATTTATCAAATATAGCAAAAAATTAACCTTTAATTTCAAAAATGTCACTTTTTATAAAGTCTTTCAAATATATCCAAAATTCCACCTAAACAGACACATATACCCTCAAATTTAACAATCAAATAAATTAAAGGTTTTTTAACCAAATTATTAATGACATTGACATAACTCATTAATCTGGTCCTTAACAATTAATGATAATCAATAGTAGTGTTCTTGAATTTGTCTATCGTGAATCATTTTAGTCTTTCTTTGAATTTGTCCATCGTGATCATTTTAGTTTTTTCGTGAAAAATTTGTCAATTGCTTTGTTAGTATGATGATGTGAAACCACGTGAGTCTCACAAATACAATCATATAACGACATGTGGATTAACTTTAAAAACTATTTTTATACTTAAAACTAAAAATGATATTAGTAAGAAAAAAAGGTGTTGAAGGCATGATTGAAATTCTGCTGCTCCCACTTACGGTAACCGCGGTGGCGCTCAATGTCAGTGATGAGGGGGTCGAAGGGGATATGGTTATGGTGGTGGAGTGTAGAAGCGAAGGTGAAGTTGGACTGGAGCTTGTGGCGACGATAGCTCAAAAGCCTTTAATTTATTTAATTGTTAAATTTAAGGATATTTGTGTCTATTTAAATGAAATTTTGGATATATTTGAAAGTTTTTATAAAAAGTGACATTTTTTAAATTACAAGTTATTTTTTGCCATATTTGATAAATACTCTACTTTTGCACTGCATTTACGCACTCATTCTAATTTCTACTTTCCACCAGACCTCCCACATAGGGATTCTTTTAGCATGAGTTAACTAACTACATGTGTAGGGATATTTTTTTTTTTTTTTTTTTTGGTGTTGTGAAGTATGAGGTACTTCAGGCATTTAATCATTAGATTTTTATTTAAAAATAAAAAAAATCAAGTTAACAGTTAAAAAGTTAGAAGTATCCTATAATCTAACGGATTATAGAATTTTTGCTTAGTTAAATTAAATAGCGTTTTTTAAAACTAATTTCGAACGAGATTTCAAATCCAATTCCTCTTTCTCTTTTATTAAAGAAAAGGAGTAAGAGCATCTCCTTATAAACTTGCTCTTGCTTAGTTATTTTAACAAAAAAACCCAACTAATTTTGCTCCAGGACACTTAAAAACTAGTTACTTTAGCTCAATGAATGGTCACTCCTAAAATTAAACTTGGAGGAAAGAGATCTTAATAATAAACTGGACATTAAAAATATTAAACTCTCATAGTATTTAACGAATATTTATAAATTATTCATAGTTGTTGGAAATGATAAGTTAAATTCGGTTAGCCAAAACAATTCTGACGTTATTCACTAGCTAAATTAACAAAATTTTACACCTTTAATTTGTTGAATGATTTTTAATATGGGCTTGAAGTTTCAATTTTCGCATTTACACTTTAAGATTTTGAAATTGTATCAATTTAAGTCTTTAGTCGAATTGACGTGTTTACCATAAATTGAGACAATTTCAAAATCTCAAGGTTCAATGTGAGAAAATTAGAATCACATGGCTTGTTTTGAAAATCATTTCAAAGCTAGAGAGTGTAAGGTGTAGTTAACCTTATGTATAACAAGCCCTTAGATGATCTAACTACATTTTACACCTTCTAGGTTTGAGGTAGTTTTCAAAATGCACCATAAGGTTCCAATTTTCTCATATCAGATCCTCAAGTTTAGAAGTTGTATCAAATTATACCTTTCATTTCTTGGAATGTCTAACCCTTCATCAAATTTATGAGATTTTTTTGTCAATATAGTGCAAATGTGGCGTACATATCAGTCCATATACAAGTTCCATACTTACCATGTTAGTAATTGAATGAATGATCAAACAATCATTAAGATTGAAGACATAAATTGGTACAATTTGAATAGCTTATGGTTGCAATACAAAAAAAATTCAAACTTCGTGGTCTACTTTGAAAATCACCCAAAACCTTAAAGATGTGAAATATAGTTAACTCTAATAAAGTAGCAAAATTATCATGCGATGTAATCAAGCATATAGCATAGCGAAGGGAAAATCTATTTGTGGATTCTCAAGCATGAAGTTTTCTAGTCTCAAATGTTATGTCGCCAAGTAAGGAACCTCTTCTCAACCTGATGGCTAAAGAGGACCGAGGAGCAATATGACAGACATAAGCCCATAAACAATGAAATCCAGCATTTACGGCTTCGGCTCCAATCTCTGATTTGAACCTAGTTAGTTTCAAAGAGAACCACGCTAATCTCTATTTTGAGCCTATAATACGATGTTTCAAAGAGAATTCTTATCTTGTAAGTGAAGGAATTTCATGACTTTATTGTGTGGGTCAACACCTTGACATTCTCATATATGCTTCCTTACATTTTGCAGGTGAACAACACATATTGGATGACTTGGAGCATGTGTTGCTGTTAGACTTCACTCATGGATGAGCTAATATCATACCATGTTTCACCCTTAAATTAATTGGCAACTGGAAAAGCTTATAAACTCGTGCAACATTCCATGACATTTCAATGTGGAAATGGACAATACATAATTTTTTTGAGGGTTTTGTTGGAACGTTGTTACTTTCGTATTTTGCTTCTAATAAGGTGTTGTTATAGCAACGCTAGGGCGTGAGATAGCTTATAAACAAGCTTTAGCTCTACTACTTTAGGGCCATGTATTCATATCATTATTTGTTAAAGCTTTGTAGTTTTTGTAAGTTTTCTTGGTGGATTTTTTTTAAAAAAAATTTTGACAAGCGATAATATATTACATAGAATTCAAATAAATTATGATAAGCAAGAATTAACAGTAATTTAATGCAAAAATAAAAGTGCACATGATTTAGTATATATATATTTTCCAGATTTCTAGTAAGCCGCCACGTCCGCTAAGAATATAGATAGGTTAACAGATTGACAGAGATTTTACAAGATATACTATACAACTTAACAAGGCACTGATCAACCTGCAGTCAGAAGAACAGAACTCTTGGCTTCTGTAACTCTGCCTCTTTGGTAACTCGAAGAAGTGAGAAGTCTTTTCATTTTTGTCAACTGGAAGACGTCAAATTCCAAGTTGCGAGTCTCGGAAACCCGCATGCGGTATATAAACAAACAAATTCAAATTAATAAGCTCATTCGTTGGGCCTTCCATCAGGCTGACCATGAGACGAGGATATTGAGGCTTCCTCTTAAATGCTCCAAATTTGAGTTGTTCTGATCTATTGAGTCTTCTGATCTATTGAGCTGCTTGTGATCTCATCTCACTCGAGAATAACAAAGACCCCCCTTGCTTGAGGTTTTTTCGTTGACGCTCGGTACAAGAAAATTATGGTCATTCATGATTTGATTTTAACTTATCGATAACAGATCATTTAATTTTTATTGTTGAATTTTTTTTACTGTTGAATTAAGATTGAGTGGTGGGTGACCATTCTTGATAAATAGTCATTTTAGCATTTTTTTGCAAAACTTTATTCGTTTATTTTCTTTATTATAAATGAATGTCTTAATAATTTTAAATTTATCTAACTTTTTTTTGTAAAAATAATTTATAAATGATATACTAAAATATAGACAAATTCTATTATTAAAAATATATGTCAAAATTTGTGTTTGAAAATGCGAGTCCCGGAATCTTAACCTATATGTGTGTGTGTGTGTAAATATATACATACACCTATATATGTGTGTGTGTAAATATATACATACATACATATATATATATGGCAACGCTAAGTTGGTTGTACATAAATGAAATGTGACACCTGCAAATTAAGTTTCAGCCGATAGGGTAGAGGTGACCAGGTGTCCAGTGTATCCATACAATAATTCAGACGTCCCATAAATATGTGAGCTAATTAAAAGGACGAAGAATTCCATCCAAGACAAAGTCAAGAGGTGAATGATTGCCAACTTTGTACATTAATGAAGGGAAAAGTAAAGGGGAGAATGATTATCTCTCTTTTTTTTTTTTTTTTTTCTCGACTTCCTTTCCTTTCTATTTGAACGGTCACAATTAAATCACGTTAACATCTTATATTAATTTTTTATAACTAGAGAAAGACAAAATAAGAAAATGTGACAGGAGGGGATGAAAGAAGAAGGGGGAGAGAATCCTAATCCAAATAAATGGTTATCATCATATAAGTTTGTAGTTGACGAGAGAAAATACAAGTTTGAAAGTCATGTCATATATAGTTAAGGAAGCAGGCTGCCATAAGTCATATCCAAATGGCCACAAACGTGTTTTGTTTTTCTTTAGATGGAGCTGGAGGTCATAATATTTGAATAGGATATACACCTGGTATATATCTCGATGACGAGTTTTATAGTGTGAATTTACTTAGCAAGCATCAAAGTAATTGGTTGTTTAGAAGATAAGTCAAGTGGGTAAGAGATTCATCATCTTATGTTGAAATTTAATTGGGCACACCCTTAAATTCTGAATAGTAAAGAAGATCCCACACCAAACAGAAGGGCAGAAAAAATCACCTTGAATGACAAAGGGGAACCATTATATCTCTATATATACAAACAATGACATATCCAAGATTATAACATTAAGGGGATCTAATTATTAACATTATACTATGAATCGAAGAAGAATAGCAAAGTAAGACAAGGTTGCAGAGAAATGTAGAGAGAGAGAGAGAGAGAGAGAGAGAAGAAGAAGAAGAAGAGAGAGAGAATGAAATAATGCTTTGTGTGTTGCAGAATGAATTAGATACAAGTCACAGAGAGAAGTTCTCTATTTATGCATGCTCTTTTTCTTTCGTAATAAGGTTCTAACAAACTAATAACCACCTTATAGCTTCCTACAATCCCAACTGTCTAATTAACAGACTCGCTGATGTGGATAACAAACTTGCTGATGTGGTAGGTTGCTTATGTGTATATCAGTCAACATCCCCTCTCAATCTCAACTGGGTTTCCTAGCTTGAGATTGAAAGAATGCTTGAGAACCATGCAACCCCTTAGTTAAAATATTAGCAGTTTGGTCTTCAGTTAACAAGTATTGAACTTGGAGATCTCCTTTTTGAACTTTCTCCCTTACAAAATGATAATTTGTGTCTAAGTGCTTAATTCTGGAGTGAAACACTGGAATTTCACTTAGAGCAATGACATATTTATTGTCACAATAGATCACATGGGAAGAATTCAATACCACATCCATATCTTTTAACACATTTCTTATCCAAGCTATATCTGCAGCTGTATGAGCTAAGGCCTTATACTCAGCTTCTGTAGAGCTTCTTGACACAGAGTCCTGTTTCTTTGATTGCCAAGAAACTGGATTGCTTCCAATGTAAACTACAAATCCAGTGATAGACCTTCTTGTATTTAAGTCTGCAGCCCAATCTGCATCACTAAATGCATTAATCCCAACTTCTGTATTAGCTAAGAATGTGATTCCACGCTGCATAGTTCCTTTTAAAAATCGTAGTATCCTTTTAACTGCCCCAAAATGAACCTCAGTTGGTTTAGCCATGAATTGACACATAGTGTTCACTACATATGCAATATTTGGCCTTGTAAAGGTTAGATATTGCAGTGATCCAACAATGCTTCTATATAAATTGGGATCTGACAATGTATCTCCTTTAGCGAGAAGTAAAGGATTATGAGGTTTGGATGGTGTTGATGCTGGTTTACATGAGTCCATACCAGCTTTGTGAAGAAGATCTTTAACATACTCCATTTGACTTGTAATTGATCTGCAAACCAAGAAAATATGTGAACCTGCCCATATCTCTGAGCTCAAACACATTAGACAGTTCTGTGATTATCCTTTGAACTTTACTGGAATT
>JAOTRO020000012.1:2492240-2505671 GCA_028566515.2 Pyracantha coccinea | reverse complement strand
GGCCAATACGCACGAATGGAAGAAAGGTTGGCCTTTGCGAACTGGTGGATTTGCCCATCTCTGCTACAAGTGCGGGTAATTTGTTTTTTTCCCTCTTTTTAATTTTTGCTTGTCAAAGTTTTAATCTTTCAGTTGTTCAGTGGTAGATACGGAGTTGGGAGGGCATTATGGGAATATGGGTTGTGGTTCTTGACGTGGGGTTTTATGTGTGTTGGCGATTATTTTGTGTTGTGATTTTTATTTGTGTTTTTGTGGGTTTGGACTAGTTGCATTGTTCATGAGCTGCTTCTATTTTTATCGTTGGACATGAAGGAATTAAAGGCATTGTCGATAATCAACAGATAATCGGGTTACAATTATAATCCTTAGTAGAAATACTAAGGAGAAATTGTAAGAATAAGAAAATTGTTAACTTTTTATTTCCTTAAGAGTATGTTCAATAGTGTTTTGAACTTTTGCTATCCTTGTGGTTCGGCTAATTTAAGTATGAATAAGAAAATTGCAACCCAAGTTGTTGAATAACTATGAAGAAATTTCCCTGTGATTGGGGCCCAAATTATATCAACTAACCTTTGGAGAACCTAACTGTAGCCATATTCATCTTAATGTAGTAGGCAGAAGTGCTCATCTTTCTTATCGGTTGGTGTTGTTTCAGCTGTTAAATTACTTTGCATTTTGTATTATACTTACCTATTTCCCCCGTTGGTTTACAATATATCTTCCGTTGCTGGTCATGGCATTGCGTGTACTCCAGAGTTGAGTATGAGAATTCAGTTTACTGCAATACATTCCATTCTGGGGAAACTGGTTGGAGGGACTGCAATTTGTGCCACAAGGTTAGATTGCAGTTTGGTCATGTAAAAAAAATAGTATTGAAGCTCTCTTTCACACCCTCTCCTCCGTTACTCTCTCTGACTCTACTTTCAAAATTTATTCAATTTTGTGCAGCCTCTCCACTGTGGATGCATAGTCTCAGAGACATTGTATAAGTGCCTGGATTTTGGGGGTATAGGGTGTATTGGCTGTGCTTCACAACCTCGTGTGGTATGAACAACTTCGGGTTTTTGGTTATTGTATACCCATTTTAAAATCACTATCTTGATCTCCACCGAATCATGCGTTTGCGTTAAACTCTCCCATTTGTGTCCATGGTTGATAGTTAACTTCAGTCTTCATGACAGAGATTATACATGTACATATATGTATCTTATTTTGTACTTGACGTCAATTCATAGTATTGATTCTTCTGTTTTCACTTGCTCAATGGAACACCTGTGCAAATAAATGGAGACATATTATGGTTGACATGCTGTGAAATGCTCACTGGCTCCCACTAGTAATTTTAGATATACTCTATTGGTAATCAATGTATACATAAGCAACTGGTCTTTATCTGTCAGAATATATCTGTCTGTATCTCTCGCTCTTGCTCACATACACGCAAAGATGACCTATAGGATTTTCAGGGATTCTTATTTTCTTATGTGCAGATCCAGAACGATGATGTGTTAAATGGATTTGGTGGATTGAAAATAAGTAATTCTGGTGATCAGCAATCTACAGTTCCTCAGAATAGAGCATTAAGTGATACTGCCAACGAGGGAAAACTTTTGCAATTGTGCCAAGTCATGGAGGCCAATGAATCCAACCTTTCGTCCCTTTCGTCTCAATCTCAGAGAGGTGATATAAATGTATCTCCTGTGCAAACCAAACGGGAAGAAGTTACTTATCCTAAGGGGGAAGTTGGCCCAGGATTTTCAAGTGTCACTAGGCCATCTATTGGATCATTAACATTTGCCAAACCAGACAATGGTAGAATAATGATAGAGGTCAAAGATATGAATAATCCATCTTCTGAGCCATCTTTGAGTATGACTTTGGGAGGCACGTCTGCAACTCCAAATTTTGCTCAACCCTTTACTGGGGGAATTTTGGAGGGAAGAGATCAGAGCAAGATGCCTTCTAACTTCCAGCAGGGGCAAAAAATTCGGCCTATTTTGCCCAGACCCTTGAGACCTCCCGCTCCTGTTCAACATGTGCGTGTTGCAAGGCCACCTTCTGATGGGCGAGGGAAGAGTCAGTTACTTCCCCGATACTGGCCAAGGATTACTGACCAAGAGCTGCAGAAATTAGCTGGAGAGTATCCTTAGTTGGTTTTATATTTCTACTATTGTGCCACTGTCTGTCTATTTGAATGTACTATTTTCCTTAAATGTTTTTAAGTTTGAATTCTACTATTGTGCCACTGTTCGAGAAGGTGCTAAGTGCCAGCGATGCAGGTCGAATTGGTCGTCTGGTTCTCCCAAAAGCATGTGCTGAGGTAAAAATTAAAAAGTTAACTTCTTAAAAGGCTTTAATTTGGGATTATGTTATTTATTAGTTTTGGGAAGGATAGGTGGGGGTAATTTTATTTTATTTTTGTTTCTTTATCCTTCCATTTTCCCCTTGTTTGTGTATGTGTTCTTCCCCCTTTGCCACACTTGTATGAACTGGAAGTGAATGCAGGCATACTTTCCTCCTATTTCTCAATCAGAAGGCCTTCCTATAAGGATTCAAGATGTCAAGGGTAATGAATGGACGTTTCAGTTCAGATTTTGGCCAAATAATAATAGCAGGATGTATGTTTTAGAAGGAGTAACGCCTTGCATACAGTCTATGCAACTTCAAGCTGGTGATACCGGTATGCTTAACTATATTCTGGCTTAGAGGGCTTAGATAAAAAGTCCACATATTTTACATTTTTCCAGTTATTTCATTAGCTTCTCATTCACTTCGCCATAGAATAAGAACTCCCAGCTGAATTCTAGATTTGGATCTGGTTCTTTTGTTGCAGTGACATTCAGTCGGATAGATCCTGGAGGCAGACTTGTAATTGGGTTCCGAAAGGCATCAAGAAGTTTAGATATGCAGGTCAAGTATCATAATTTCATATTTCTTGAAATTCTTCACCCTCTTAGTCCATACTGTGTTTTTGTTCTTTTGTTCTGATGCAATCTGACATTTCTACACAAATGTTAAACAATTAGGACCCCCAAACATCTTTCCTTCCCAATGGAACTCCTGGGGAAACTTCCTGTCCTAGTGTCGTTGAGGATCTGGTAACAGGAAGTGGTCAGTCTAGTATTTATCAAACAAATACAGGAAGCACAGACCCTTACCTAAATGCTCTATCGGGACATTTGCATTTGGCTGATGGGGATACGAGTTTGCATAATTGTGAGAACCATAGTCACTTTAGAAGTGAGGATTTGCTGCAGCGGCCAGTGTCAAATTCTGACAAGAAGAGGGCCCGAAATATTGGGCCTAAAAGTAAGAGGTTTCTCTTGCATAGAGAAGATGTTCTAGAGCTGAGACTGACATGGGAAGAAGCACAGGACTTGCTTCGTCCACCCCCGAGTGTCAAACCAAGCATTGTAACTATAGAAGATCATGAATTCGAAGAGTATGATGTAAGTATGTCATAGTCAGTGCCCCTCTTGTTGTATGAAGACGTGTGTTATGATTCTCTGTCATATTCAATCCATTGAAGGTTACAAATTCCAATGAGTAGACTGATCGATGTTGTTCAATTTTTCCAGGAGCCTCCAGTTTTTGGGAAAAGATCTCTATTCGTTGCCGAATCTGAGTAAGTATTTGTGAGATATACTATGTTATGTTACTTTATCATATTGAGAAAGAGGCTGTATTTAATTTATACCCGGCCACAAAGAGCATCCTCAAGTCTCTTGAATCCATTGAAATGTAGCCAACGACCTTGTTGGCACATGAGCATGTGCCTGATATGGTAGGCTGTCTGCTGTAAATTGTGGACTAACTTTGTGCGTGCATTGTGAAACCTGGAACTTATATTCCAGGAGACAAGAGCAATGGGCTCAGTGTGATGATTGCTTTAAGTGGCGGAGGTTGCCTGTCGACATTTTTCTTCCTCCAAAGTGGACATGCTCTGAAAATTCTTGGGATATGAACAGGTTTCAACTTAAATCATTAATCTTGTGCCGTGAGATCACCGGGATGCAAGATTGATTGTGTTTGTTTTATATCATCGCAGGTGCTCATGTTCTGCACCAGAGGAGGTGAGCCAAAAGGAATTAGATAATCTTCTAAGACCAAGCATAGGTATAACTTGAACCTTTGTGTCCCTTCTCTTTTATATAATACATTTTTCAAACAAGCATGCACGTATTGTTTCCAACCACATCCGTCAACGTAGGCATTGGTAAGCTTATATTTTTCTGTTATGGCCGTATTTAATTTCACCCAGATTTAAAGAAGCGAAGAATCGTAGTAAACCATAATGAAGCCCAAGAACAAGAACCTTCTGGCTTGGATGCCCTGGCGAGTGCTAGTGCTGCCATTCTGGGAGATAGTGTGGATTACTCTGGTGAGCAATCACTTGGAGCCACAACCAGACATCCGCGTCATCGCCCGGGCTGCACTTGCATAGTATGTATTCAACCCCCAAGCGGGAAGGGCAAGCACAAGCCAACATGCACATGCAATGTGTGCATGACAGTAAAACGGCGCTTCAAAACCCTCATGATGAACAAGAGGAAACGCAAATCAGAACGTGAAGCGGAGAATGCCCAGAGGGATAATAATGACCACAAGGACGAATCAGAAATGAATGGCACATCAACAGAGATCGAGTGGCATATGAATCACTCATCGGAGAATGGAGGCAGCAGCGAGAAGAGAATTGAAGCTGACGTGGCAGAAAGTTCATGCGCTGGACAAATTGATCTGAATTGTGAGCCCAAACACAATTATGTGCAGGTTTCGGGATTGAACTTGTTGAGGCTTGCTGACGCTGTTGCTTGCCAACCAGTAAAGAACAGCACCAAGGAAAGTTTCCTCACAAACAAGACGTGTGAGCCACAGGCTGGTCTTGGTTCTTCTTTACTTGCACAAGAGACTGCGGAAACTGACAGACACCTGTGTAATGAAGGCAGCCTTTCATCCGTAGCAGCGTGGGACTTGGAGGGTAGAGGTAAGGACTGAAACATTCCGACCGTCGCCCTTCTTTTTTGTCGAAGTATATCTTTATTTTGCTTTATTTATAGAGGCCAGTGCTATACATCTCTACCAGTTCTTCACAGCCAGTGAATGTAATCTGTTCTTTTTTGTCGAAACAGACGAATTGATACCGATTGAAAATTAACATATGCGGAGTGCATGAACACTTCCTTTTTGCGACAATCGGATTTGGACGAGATTACTTAAAAAATCAATATTATGGAAAAAAAAATCCATCACTTGTTAACTGTAAATGTTGAGTGCAATTACAACTTGGTTTAAGGGTTTTCTTTTGTTCTTCGGGGTTTCAAGTGTTTTTGTGTTGAACGGTTTGTGTCATGGTATAATTTCAAGAGCTCACTGAAGAATCTCAAACCAACTCAATGGAATGATATAATTTCTTCTTTATGGGAACTTGGATGCGAAAGAGAGAGAACGAAGCAAACGAGAAAATCCGAGCTATTTGTGTGTTCATGGTGAAGTGTGTTCTAAGTCTTGTGATACGAAGTCTTAGGACTCGTTTAGAAATGCTTTTAAATGACTGAAAGTTCTTTTCGGTGAAAATGTTTTTGGGTACTAGAAGCACTTGAAAGGTTTTCTGAAAGAAGCATTAGATATGTGCTTCTTGTAGAAAGCATTTCAAGTGTTTTTCTAAGATTCATTTGCATTTTTTCTAAGGGCTCGTTTGAAACTGTTTTTAAATGAGTGAAAGCATTTTTAGAAAAAATAGTTTTGGGTTCTAAAAGCACTTGAAATGTTTTCCGTAAGAAGAACCAGTTATGTGTTTTTTCCAGGAAGCACTTTAAGTGTGTTTTTTCAGGATTTACTTGCATTTTTACTAAAAATTGATTCTTAAAACATTTTCCCAAAAGCTTGAGCGAAAGCATTTTTAGGAAAAAAAAAGTTTTGGGTTTTAAAAGCACTTGAAATGTTTTCTGTTATGTGCTTCTTCCATGAAGCACTTTAAATGTTTTTTTTCAAGATTTATTTGCATTTTTACTAAAAATTGGTTCTTAAAACATTTTCCCAAAAGCACTTTTAGTCGTTTAAAAACACTTTCAAATGAGATCTAAGTATTGGTTCTAAAAATACTTTCAATCATTTTAAAAACATTTTCAAACGAGTTTCTTTGAAAATTGCAAGATATTTGGCGCAAGAAGAATGAATTGGCCCGTATCATTTTAACTTGGATTGTGCACTCCTCTCTCTCTCTCTCTCTTAACCATTAAATTGAATAAATTAAAAAATAAATAAATCAAGAGTCAGAATTAAAAATAGCGTGCAGAAGTGAAAAAAAAGTGATTCGATCTTTGAATCCAAAACAAAATCGGCCGTTGTTGTTTCATCACTAGGCGTTAAAATGACGGGCTTTTACATAAAATTCACCAAGCAGAGAGTGAAGACCAATGTTTTGATAGCAGCAGACAATTTTATTACTGGCTACAGCCTACAGTACTTTAGAAACAAAAAAAATATTCGCCGGCCACATGATTATTATTTTGTTCTTGGCCGGGACGTTGATTTATATGCATTTTTATTGCTTATTTATTTTAGTTTTTCGCCAAATAATAGAAACATGGGATGCACATTTTTTTTTGTCAAAGAAAGTTTAAGGTAGTGGGTCTTAGTCCCGTTTTTAGTTTTAATAGAACGCTCATCGAATGAAATTGTCAAAATCGTGCTCAAATCTATATTTGATCTAACAAAGAAAACGATTCTTATTAATTCAATTAACCCTCGTTGGCAAAACATAGGATGCACTTTATTTATTCATAATGTATCTAATTTTCTTTGAATGAATATTCTTATGATTATATATAAAGTGAAATAATAAATCAAACTTTAAAGAACTCTTTATTTATAATTGAGGAAACTACCACCGCACTACAAGGGTCAATATTGGATTGTTATTAGCCAAGTCGTGAAATGATCATAACTTTGTCTAATAATTTTCTTTGTTTTTTATTCCAACTGTATACGGAATAAAAACTCATCTAAAAGTGTTTATAAGATGACTAAAAACACTTTTAAATTATAAGAATGATTTAAACTTAGATGTAATGTAGCTAAATGAACATATTTTTCTTGTCAACTGACTTAATTTACGTCTGCTTAACATAGTTAAATAGTTTAATATGGGGAATAATTAGTAATTAATGTGTTACAGTTGAGGGCCAATTCAAACCCTTTTTTTGTTGTTGTAATCCCTGCCATGTTTCAATATGGGAGGAAAATTGATGCTCAATATCCACGACCGGCCCTTCAACTTGTCCTTTTATTACCGTCGTTGTTCTCATTGGAACCTATTAAACCAACTTAATCTCCCTTCTTAATCCCAACCACTAATTCACTCTTAAACATTCTCTCTCTCTCTCTCTCTCTCTCTCTCTCTCTCTAAAATTGTAGTGATGGGGGACAAGGCAACATTGAGCAAGGCAATAATGGAGCTTGAAGACATGTACCAAGGCATCCCAGATGAGTCAGTTAACCTAACTTTCCAGGACTTTGCAGAGCTCAAAATACACCAAGTTACATCAGAAAAGAAAAAAAAACCTACTCCACTATTACTGGACCCAATCTCTGAACTCAAATCCACCCCACAGGCATCATCCCCCTCTCCTTTCACCAAACTCCCCAGCCTTGACTTCAACCGTGCCTTGCAAGCATCCAGAGACAACCACCGCCACCACCACAACCGCCACCACATCAACGAAAACAATGTCCCCGTCGGTCCATATGGCATAGGTAGTAACAATGATCATAATTACCATCATCCCCATGCAGCACGTGGAGGTCACGGTCGATATATGGGCGGTGGTGACCATCATAGCCATCAGATTCATCATGGTCATGATGGCCATGCAGTTAATAATGATCATCATATGAATATGAGAAGTCCTGGTCCCACGTGTAATTCCGGTATGAAGCATGGATTGGAGACTAGCTTGGGGGCTTTTGATCATGACGTGAGTGGTGTGAGCGGTGTAAGCATGGCTTCCATGTACCAGAAAGAGAGAGGAGGATTACGAAGGCCTGGGATTCCCCACTCTAATATCTGCACCATTTGCAGTACCTACATCTATATTTTCCGCCACCGTTGCCTGGTACGTGTTATTTGTACAAATTTACAGTATCTAATGCACTGTCGATATCTGATAAAATATTGAACACATATGCGGAAATGATTATGGATCAGATGGCAGTAATTAATTTTGTATGCAGGTATGTGGAAGAGTGTATTGTAGGCAATGTGTGATGGTAGGGATGGGAGAAATGGCAGAAGGTAGAAAATGCGTTGAGTGTTTAGGGAGGAGATTCAGCCAAAGGTATGGTCAAGTCAAACTATGATCAATTTTCTTTCCACTTATTTGAAGTGCTATCATTACAATTACTAGATATTTAGATTCAAACCATTAGCTCAACACGATAATTACCCTTAAGGGGTAATTTTAAAATGATTAAATTTTCTTATTTTGAATGTTATTGATATTCTAAGAAAACAATCATTTATTTAGATCGGTAAAGAAATAATATAGCAAAACTGCACTTTAATTAATGTTTGATGACATTTGTAAAGTGTCAATAACATCTTTCCTTCCACTGTAACCCAAAGGAAAACCTTAAAACTCTTGTCCTCCAGCCACCGCCCCTTGCCATGGCTTGGGGTCGGCGGCAACCCTCTTCCCTAAGTATTTTTCACCTCCAGCCTAGCCTTCCCCTTCTCCATCTCTTCACCCACTGTTTGGAATCAACTCTCCATTATTTAATAGAGCCCCATGGGAGAATCAAGGCTTGCTCTGTGGTCAAGAAGCCTTTCGTGGAGGGATTTGCAACAGGTTTTCTTGCTTTGGTGGTGGTGCTGTGAATTGTTCAAGGTATGGTGACATTGTTGATGGTCAGAAAAGGTTGTCCTGTTTTCGTTGTGCAGATGAGCCGTCGGCGGTTTCCTTTGCGGCTTCGTTGTAGTTTGTGTTTGTTTGTGCCGCCTAGCGGTTTTGTGGCCTCACTTTCGTGGTGGCTTTGTGTGTTCCCCAGTCTCAGATCTGTCGACACTGACCTATTGTGGCAGATTTGCACCGCTGATTCTTGTGTATTGTGTTTGTTTTGTGATGCTTGTGGGGGATTTGCTATGTTTACTGTGCTTTATTACTCTCTCCAGATCGAAGAGTGGGTCACTAAAAAAAAAAAAGCACCCAATTCGACTCCCATTGATAAAAATAATAATTCAAAGAATATACCCATTTTCATGGATTGTTTTCCGCTCCCAAAACCATAGATTGGACGAGTTCGTGTCAAAAACACTAGAAAAAAGGTAAATAGACTATTATATACTCAATAAAAACGATGAAAATCATTATAGTGTTGAATACTGAACACATCAATTGTCATATCATGTAATGAAAAATTACAAACAAGCTACACATCTTAAAAAACAAACAAGGAAACTGAAAACTAAACAAAGGCCGGCAATGAAGTTGTTCTACACGACGGGACCAATAGTAACATATAAATTCAAAGATATAAAATGTATTAGCATTGACGTCCTTGGTTCTTCATACTTGGCACTTCAGAAACTGACAGCGGCCTAGTACAAGAAGAAAGAAACTCCACTACAAGATGTTTGGACAGAATAATGTTTTTGTCTAATTGTTTAATTTATGACACAAGTAAATTGGCTCATAGGTACATACATAGAGCAGGGAAGGTTGGGTGTTGCTCAAGGTACCCTTCCAGTGTAAAGCAAGCAGAGCTCAAGTGGGCTGAGAAAGGGCCGAGAAGAAGCGCCGGCAATGGGGGCTACGCCCGGAGCTTGATGACGTCACCGAGATCAAAAAGCCCGATGACTCCGAGGACCCCAAACAGAGGCCATGCTAGTGGCCCAAATTCTTTTGTCGTGAATAGTTCATCCTATTCCCCTTATTCACCAAGTCGTCGCCACCACCTTCCTTTCTAGGGAGTTTGGATGGAGACCACAATTTATCCAACATTCTCAGTTTTCTTTTGGTCGCTGAGTGATTTCCCATACATTATTCTTCCAATGGTTTATTACTATGGATTTTGCTTAATTAATTCATTATATATGTATCTTCATTTTGTATTAACATCTATAGAAATCATATATTCCATAGCCTAGACCCATCGGCCGTGAGATATACCACGAGATAAGCAATCAAAAGGATAAAATTAAGTCCCTTGGCTTAGCACAAATGGTGAGGAAGTAATATGTTCGGATTAAGACACGCTTAGCATAAATCTCTTTTTTTTGGCCAAACAATAGAAAAATTAGGGGAGGGGGATTTCAAAGTAAGATTTTAAGTGTAACAATAAACGCTCTTAACTACTTGAGCTGCAAATCATTTGCATGTAACACTAGATCTCTAGGTTTATACATAAGCACATTGATCAGATGCGCAAGTTACAAAACCCTAACAAACGGATACAAAAAAGATAGAGCAAATAAACCTACAGTATATCGGTCAAGAACAAGCAAAAATAAGATATATATATATATATAGCTAAGGAAAATAATTAGGTTAATCAATCCATGCCAAATTTTTATTTATAATGCAGTAATAGTTCCATGATTTTCATTTGAAGAACAAGCAATTCAAGTGCAAAACCAAAATCATCAACAACCAAAGCATGAGGCATAAACAAGCCTTTGTACTAACTAAAGCTTTCTTGGTTTGATCTTGATTGGGAGACCCATGGATGGATATGGCACAGGGTTACGAGTTATTGCTTCCTCAGGGTGCAGCTGTGACCACTCAAACTTTGTCACCAAGTTGTGGATGACAATGAGTAATTCTATTTTGGCAAACTCATTCCCTATGCAAGTGTGGAGACCTCCTCCAAATGGAAGATAAGTAAATGGAGGGATTGGTTTCGATGGGTTCTCAAACCGTGATGGATCAAACTCTGTGGGGTTATCAAATACATCTTTGTTCATGTGAGTTCCATGTGCCATCCAAAGCACCTGCAGTTGCCATATGATATAATTAAGCAATAAACCCTAATTATTTAAATGTTACTTAGATGTTAATTAGAGTTCGAGAATGAGAGTTTGGAGATTTTTTTTCACATGCTCCACAAAGGAGACCAGCACATGTGAAAGACAATTGGCACGTCCGGAGTGCATGGCAAAGGGAAAATATTTGGGTTAACAATGAGGGTATATTCAACCCGTTATAACATTGGTTGATAGAGAATTTATATATGAGAGAGTAACAAACAAAACACATGTTATAACATATGTGGACTATTATCAAGTGATGGTATAATATTGTCACAACAAAGAATTACTTGTGCGATGAGGGAATAGTTTGAAGCTAATGATTAAAGAAAATTTTACCAGCCATCCTTTGGGAATGTCATAGCCACCATATTGAGTGTCTTTAACTGTTGTCCGAAAGCTACCAAACACAGGAGGTACCATCCTCATCAACTCTTGTGCAACTCTCCATGTGTATTTCATATTGTGTATCTCAGACCATGTTAGTCCATCTTCTGCTTCTTCATCCCTCTTCCTTAAAATGTCCATTTGTTCTACAAAGCAATGAAGGTTAATACAAGTATATAAGAAGTGTGAGAAATTTGCCATAATTAATTAAGCTGCTAAGCAAAAAAATGAAATAGCTATTATATTAGTACCCTCTAAAACTTTGTTGTAGATTTCAGAGTCTCTGGACAGCTTCCATATCATTAGGCTCAAAAGGATGGCTGAAGTGTCATGACTAGCTATGATTAAGGTGACATAATTATCTATAATCATATCATCAGAAAGTGGTTTTTGGTTTTCATCTCTTAGGGTTAGTAAGCAAGTGAACAGATCGCTTGTAGGGCTCAACTTCCCTTTTGAAAGCTCCTCCCTTTTTTGCTCAAGTATTGGCAAAATACGACTTACAATCCTTGATCTGGCTCTTAGACCTTTCCAGAAAACTGTGCCTGGAAAATTGAAGGGAATCGTCGCAATTGCTTTGAAGGCTATGGAGAGATCATCAGACAAAGCCTCAGTCGTGTGCTCATCCTTGATGCCGGTAAGGATGTTGGATGCTAATTCAAATGTGAGCTTCTTCATGGCGGCCACTCCTTTTATTGTGTCTTTGTTCTTTGTTTCTCTTAGCAATATGTTCTTGATTAATTCATCCATAGGTTTGATGTTTTTCTGAAGAATTTCAGGCTTTAAGATGCTCATCATTGCTCCCTTTACCATTTTATACCTACACTACAACAAACATAAATTACCTCTTCATATTGAACCAAAAATGTAATAAGGATCGTATACAAATTAAGGGTTGTGTTCCTTTGTCGGACATTAGCAGACTGTCAATCTTGGTCATAGATCGTAAACATACAAATTTAGGGATATGTTCCAACACTAGGCATCTAACATGCCATGTTATTAGACTATTAATTTCTGTCATTGAATATAAACAAATTAGAGGTGATGCTCCTACTATTTGGCTTGTTATGTTATTAGATTGTGAAACATCGTTCACCTCTGGTCATTAAACTGTAAAATCCCAGCTATATGACAAAGTGACGTTCTAATGCAAGATCTTTGTTATGTTATTAAACTGTGAATTTCGATCATGCTCTAAAATAAAAACTTACATAACATATGATTTAGATTGACAATCAAATAACATAACGTGTCACAAGAAATCATTTCAGTACAAGTTGGAGGGTACTTATTTATTACCTTGATCCTGTAAGTTCAAATATATTTTCCCTTCCAGCAATGCTTGCAAGGGCGAGCGGTTGCTTGGTGGCAAGAACATCATCTCTACCACCAAGAACAAACTTGTTACCAGCTTGACCAGTAACAACGACAGTTGGTGAACCCATCAAGGAGGTTTTGAAAACTGGGCCATGTTTTGAAACTCTTTCTTCGAACCATTGAGGGCCTCGGTTTTGCTTCTGTGCTCGGCGGAAGCTCAGGGACTCTCCTAGCAAAGGGTACCCTAGAGACCCTCCTGGGAGATTTTTGGTCTGACCTTTAAACAGAAGTAATTTTGAAAGGAAGAAAGCTATTATCCAAGTGATCGCAATTACTAAAATGAAAGCCATATGTTTGTAGTAACTTTGTACGATATTATGCAGACTGACGAAAAGTAATATGATATTTATGCTCAAATTAAAATGGAAGACATTTAATTTAAAATTGTAAGAAATTAAAAGTATATGAGGATGACGGATTGAAAGGAGTGGAAAATATTAATTAGAAATATTAAAGGATAGGATTAAGAAGAGGATATCTGATGTACAGAAAAAGTAGCCACAATTGAAGATGAGATGATAGAAAATCAGTTAAGATGATTTGGATACACGAACCAAAGACCTTCAGATGCTTTAGTTAGAAGATGCGATTATGAGACGGAGACTCAATGCAAAAGGGTAGAGGAAAATCTCTAGGAA
>JAOTRO020000012.1:2442471-2455646 GCA_028566515.2 Pyracantha coccinea | reverse complement strand
GTTGTCCAGTGTAGCCCACGGGTAACATACCGTGTACTTGGCTTTCGTTTCTGTGTTCAATCGTCTGAGTACGACCCACTCTACTTACAAGGGAGAGTTGATAACTTTATAGATGGTCTGCAGGAATTGTTGGTAAGCGGTCAAGTTTCCCTCTTATTTCAATGCTCTGCTCGTTTAAGCATCTCATAAGCTTTATAACTATTGTGCTATGCTAAGCTGACGCGCATATGCAATTTTGCAATTTGAGGTTCCCTATTGTTAAATATATAAGGAAATTCTTGTTTGTGGAAAACTTTGCTTGGATCTGACCTCGTGTTATTTCTACTTCGGTGACTTGAGTTAAATGATTATTGTTCCTGCATTGCAATTTTAGTTACTGACAATACGTTGACATTTGCAGGACGGGCTTGATGATGAATCGTTTGAGAATTATAAAAATGGACTACTTGCTAAGCTATTGGAGAAAGATCCGTCCCTCACATATGAAACCAATAGATTTTGGAATCAGATTATCGATAAAAGGTGCTGTTGTCCTCTTTGGTTTGCCCAGATTGTAATTTCCAAAGATTGCATTCAAACATCATTCTGTTAAACAGATTTGCGTCTTTAAACTTCATAATTGTTGTGATTCGATGCTCATTCTAACTCAATACTTGTTGATCACAGGTATATGTTCGACCTGTCAAAACGAGAAGCAGAAGAACTCAGCAGTATTCACAAGAAGGACGTTATCAACTGGTACAAAATGTATTTGCAACAATCATCTCCCAAGTGTCGTAGACTAGTGATCCGTGTTTGGGGTTGCAACACTAACCCGAAAAAGGCGGAAGCACAACCGAAGTCCATCCAAGCCATCGAAGACCCTGCAACGTTTAAGAAATCATCCAAGTTCTATCCTAGCCTTTCTTGAAAATATGAACCAGCTTTGATTTCTTAATTAAAATCGATCCATTAGAAACACTGAAGGGCTCAGTTTTGACTAGTTGTAGGTGGATTGTATGACCACCTGGAAGAGCGAAGTTAAAATTACAAACATTTACCAGAAAATTGGGATTATAGATGTAAAATTACATTCATTTGAATAAAGTGAAATTTGTGATGCCAATTCTTTCTTGCTCTGATTCTTCGATCCTTGACCACGAAGCATTCCTACAAGTACATGTTCGACAGAGAAAGCCATTGCACGGATTTGTGTTTGGGGTTTGCGACACTGACCCGAAAGAGGTTGAAGCACATTACAGTGCGCGATTGGTTTGGAATATCGTCAATGTAACAATCCTAGATGCAAGGAAGTTTCTTGGCTTCTAAACATGTAACTAACATAAGAGGTCCAAATCATAAAGAAGATGAAGCTAAATAAATCTCTGAGGATTTGTATTGGGTTCAAATTTCAAAAGTTTGGTTTGAAATGCACATGGTAGGGTTTTGGGTTATTTGATTGAGATGCATCTAGGAGCTTGTTAATTTGTAGGGTCCTTGCTGAGCCCTGATTAAGGCCATGTTCTTAATTTTCCCTATCAAAATCTGATATGAAAGTCTATTCTCTTTCCAAGAAACTCAATACAAGTCCTTGTCAAGGGCACTTTCAGAGACCCCTAACTAACTGTAATATGTATAGACAATCTAATCCCTATGCTCCCTTGTCGATATTTCACAAATCATGTTCCTACCCGAAATTTGATCAAGAATTACGATTGAAAATGACAAAAAAAATTAAGAATAAAAAAAGAAAAAAAGAAAAAAGGAAAATGAGTTTTGTGGCTCAAATCTTTTCGGATTCCTGTTGTTTTGCTAGATTCGTTATGTGATGTTACTAGGCTAATGAAGGCCCATGACATGTGTTGTGTTGGAGTAGTAGATCTTTAGAATAAGATCAAAATACATTAGATTCATTTAATTAAATTACATGTTTTGTTGAACGATATTAGTGATTGATATAACTTAAATACAAAGTGACACACTTAAAAATGTTCTACTATCAAAATCTGAAGCATGCGATATTGTTAAAGGAATGTTCTGTTTATTAGTATTGTCAAATGACAATAACAACCCGGCTCAAGTTTTTTCGATCTCATGTTTAAAAGATCTTTTGATGCATGCACTTCGGAAAAAAAAAGTGTACAACTAAAGACTTCAAGAATAAAGATCCTTTCACTCATTGGAAGACTACATTTGGCCGACGAACGATGTACAAGGTGGCATACAGGTTGGTTAGATTGGGTTTAACTTTAACTAATTCGGTTGTTTGGTTCGAGGAATCCCTGATGTAATTTTAGATTTTCTCATTGAAGAAAGTAATCATTTGTAATCTATAATGGTGGGAAAGCTCTTCTTCTCTTCGTCTGAGTTGAGATCTCTGACAAGATTTTTATCGAGGCTCACTGTATGCACCATATCCTCAATGTTGCACATATTCAACTTTTCTATTAATGAATATCGTATCTTTGCTGAAAAGGAATAAAGATCCTAAGAAAATCTATAAAGATTCTATTTAAGACAATCCTTAACAAAACATACACAATGATCTGCAGTAAAGATTGCAAGTCCGGATGTAATATTCCTTCCGGATTGCTACAAAATTTAATTAAAACCCTAAAATCCCAACTCAAATATTCCCTTCAGGTGTGGACAAGAATTACATTGAAGGCAAGGGAACAGTATGGGTTTTGACGTGGGACAAAACGGTGGTTTAAGATGCTTCCTCAAACTTCATTTCTTGCAGATTACAAAAAATACGTTATATATTGTCGTAACTGCTGCATGGGATATACAATATTTTTAACTATTAGGTTTATGAATATATCAAAGATTGAGGAAAAAGTGATGCATGCATGCATGAACGCTAAAGGCCGAAAACACAGAACTTTGCATGTGCTTCTAAGATTGCAGACCGACATGTATATGATATATCTCCAACTTTTCAACTCAATTTATTTCTAATAACTAATTAAATAATAGCTTTATCCATGTTTTGTTGACATACAATAATTTGATCATGCAAATCCAAATGAGTTAACCGCAGTGAAAAGTCTGCAGAAAACAGAACCGAAAGCACCAATAATTGTACTATTACTACATTTACCATTGCTGATTACTTACAAATCATGATTTTTAGTTAAAGAAACAAAACAATGCAGTTGCTTAAACGATCTCGGACCTCTTTAACCGTTACGTACCATTTGGTTTTCACAATTAGATGCTCACATCATAACAATATAAGATTTGTGAATTATGAGTTGTGGACATTGTATGTATGTTTCGCTCAACTTTGTTGTTATAAAGTCTCAGATTTAATTCCGTCTTCTTTTAAATAATGAAAATATAATAGTAGTCCAAACGTGCCACATCTTCAGTTGCTATATGCTGGCACCTAGACTGATATATCCTGCTGCCATTTTCGCTTTAAAAGGCCCAGGTCGGTAGATTGAGAGTAAATAATTGCAATTTCTAATGAAGATATAATACAGAAAAAGATTTTGTTAATATTTTGTCATGCATAAGATAAACGTAAGACAATTAATCTGAATCATTTGTCCTGTTAATCATGGTTCATGAACACTTAAGCTTAATTGTAGCAGTATTGTTTTTGTTCCATCTCTTAATTAATTCTTTTATTAGGACCAAATTAAAATAAAACAATGCCTCAACTGACATCAAATCAAGTAGAGTAATAGGCTGTGGTGACACCTGTAATTAGGGTTTTGTATGTTAGTGAATTGCTTACTTCCTACATAAACACATGCATACGCACGTGCATGACGATGATTTATATTATTGGAGATCAAAAGTTCGAAACAAGATGACAAGACCTGAACCAAAACTCATGTAAAAAAACTTTGGAACCATCAAATGATGTCGTTCAATGAGTGACAAACTATATACATGGGCGGATCTGTTGTATTATTTTTTTATACACGTTTATGTGAAATTTATTTTGTAATGTATTTATGAAAGAGTGATATTTGCAAAAACTATTTTCATTATCAATTTACATTAAATTCTTCTTGGCCATTTCCGCTGAAATATCTGTACGTCCGACGGATATATACACGTTCGAACCTTTTTCGGCGTAGGTGTTGCAGTTCACAAGTTCAAAGAAAGCATGCTTCTGAGGTATTTCGATGGATCGGATTCTGGAGCTTTTTGCATGATTACATTCACAATATCACATTATATATCCAAATATTTACAGAAGACAAATGCCCCATGACTCAAATTTGAGGGCATTACGACATCGGTTTGGTCCTAAGCCTCTAATAACCTCAAGTTCCCAGCTACTTGCCTTAATTTGGCGGTCCAAAATTCAGGCATGAGGGCTCTCACCTATTTAATGTAAGTCGGCCATCCATGTGACCAAACGCCCAACGAAAAGGGGACATATAGTTCCTGTTGTCCCCCATGCCCACGTAACACTGGAGTTCTTTTTCTTTTTCTTTTTTTTTTCTAGAAAAAAAAATCATTACTAATTTATACAATTCACACATCATACAAGCATACAAATGTAAATTAAATATATTACATGGATATCAGACAATGGATAGGAGCCTAGAAAGTTTATTGTCTTTACTTACACATATCATATATAACACACAATTATTTTTTGGACCGAACGTTGATTATATCGATAAAGTGTTAATATTATTGTCCAAAAGATACAAAATCCGTCATTTAACAAACAACAGATGTCTTGCATAAATATTTTTGTATAATATGCATACATCATGGTATAACAAGGATTTTATATATTATGACTTGTAATTTGAAGGTCATTTATTTAGATATAATCAATATTTATAATTATTTGACATAGCGACACTCAGTCGCCATTGTATTAAACGAGATCACATGACCACAAAAGAGAAACCATACCAAGTCAAATTCAACTTGGAAGTAAGACTTTAATTTATTGCCTTTAATAAGTTAATGCTATGTTACTTGAATGAAGAGATATATGTGTGAGGATGGGGCAGTGACAAAACATAACACATGCACAGATGCACTACCCAAATCGAAGCACGAAAACGAAATAATGGGTGGGACTCGGCCACTTCCCACCATGAGCAGTACTCAAGACTACTGCAAGTTGCCATTCACATTCTGCACAGATTTGGAACTTCTACTTGTAAGCTCGCAAATGGTACTTAATATCATGCCCTTAATTTTGTTTCTCACTTAAGGATTAATGTTCATAAAAATTGAAAGAAAAATGGAAAAAGATTAGAAAGTAAACATATTTTGATTAAGCAAAATTTTCTCCCATGTGCAAAGATACCATTATCTGTTAAGACTACCTACCATTATTCAACAAATAGAAGGGGATTTTCAACTTTCTTGGGCCCCAAACTAAGAATTATCACCTTTATTTAAGTGTAATTAGGCACCAAAAACTAAAAGAAAATGCTATTGACACTCTAATTTGCTATCATTCATATGCCCATTTAATGATAGGAACCAAACAAGATCGAAACTAATTCCAAGCATATTGTATAGAGTCTCACCTCTCTATACACGATTTGTAAGATGAAATATATATGTTGGACTGTTGGCCAATTCAATGAACCCGGTTTCAACATTTATAAGTTCACTACTCAACAATTAGGTCATTAGTCCAATGTAATTGAAATAGTCTATTCTAAATCAAATACCCGACTACGTTGAAAATGAAATATTAATTTGTTATAATGAGATGGCAAACTAAAAGTGTGAAGAACACGAAAAGCAAATAAATGCCATCAAAGAAAATCAGATCATATAACTTATTAAAGTTTGTAAGAGATTTAATGGATGAGAAATGCATGTGGAAAGTTTGGCCCACGGGGATATCGGTTGGTAATCCCAACCACAACCGGCATGTGCACTTGTTTTCCTCAATCACTTGTGGCTGTTTTCTGTGATATAATATGCAAACAGACTCACTCACTAGCCTCCCAAGTTTCCTTATAAATAGAGGAACCCTCGTTCACTCTAAGCACAAAACAAACTCCACCTGCCCTACACAAAAACTAAAGTCACAAAAAATGGCAGCTCATCCATTGTCCTTGGCTTCTATAGCCCTCTCTCTTGTTCTCTTCAATCTACATCTGCATGGTGTGTTGGCTGTTTATGGTAGCTGGGAAGGCGCTCATGCCACATTTTACGGCGGTGGTGATGCCTCCGGCACAATGGGTAAGTCCAAAACTCAAGGGTCATCAATTATTTACCACTGTAAGAAAAAAATGTTTTTTAAGACAACTAAAATTGCTTATAAGTGAGAGATCTCACAGCAGCGGTAATGCCTCCAGCACTCAGTACTACAATCTAGTTATTCTTCACTTGTAAGTGAGAGATCTTAGGTTCGATTCTCGTTAAAGACGAATTTGAACCACATTATTGATAGCCCATTGTGAGGCCAACTCCACTCTCCTCCATACTTAATGTAGATAATATCGTTTGTATAAAATAAAAAATATATATATATATATATAATTAAAAAAAAATTGCTTATAGAAGTACCGTTTCTATGTATCGGAGGTGATTAAGTTGCAATAATATATATTTTATATTTTTCTATGAGCTGAAGTGTTTCTTGTAGAAATAGTCCAAACTGGAAGTGTGAATAACATTTTTGTAACGAAACAAAACTATGGATAGACCCCTGGTTGAACGGCTCACCGTTGATCCACCGGCCGTCTAAAAAGAGTTTAATTTAAGAGTTGGGGTTTGATATTAATTTGATTTGAAATTTTGCAGGAGGAGCATGTGGTTATGGGAACCTGTACAGCCAGGGGTATGGAACCAACACTGCAGCTTTGAGCACAGCATTGTTCAACAATGGCTTGAGTTGTGGATCTTGTTATGAAATGATGTGCAACAATGACCCGAGATGGTGTCGTCCAGGATCCATTATTGTTACTGCTACAAACTTTTGCCCTCCTAACTTCGCTGAGTCCAACGACAATGGCGGATGGTGCAATCCTCCTCTCCAGCACTTCGATTTGGCCGAGCCTGCTTTCTTGCAGATTGCTCAATACCGTGCCGGAATCGTGCCGGTTTCCTTCAGAAGGTAGGCCTTGAAGTTAATCACGGTGACATTACTATGGTTATCAGAAATGCAAAGATGTTATGTTATCAGACTGAGAATCTAAATGATTCATTGAGTGAATTATTTTACGAAAATGCACGTAACACGTCAGATATCTGAAGGGACATTAGCCAATTATAATTACAAGTTAACACTTTACAATTTCTTACTAATGGGAGGTGTTTGTGTTTTGGTCTTGGCAGAGTACCTTGTATGAAGAAAGGGGGAATAAGATTCACTATCAACGGCCACTCCTACTTCAACCTGGTTTTGATCACCAACGTGGCTGGTGCAGGAGACGTCCATTCAGTTTCAATCAAGGGGTCCAGAACAGGGTGGCAACCCATGTCAAGAAACTGGGGTCAAAACTGGCAGAGCAACTCTTACCTCAATGGCCAAGCCCTCTCCTTCCAAGTCACCACCAGTGACGGTAGAACCGTCACGAGCTACAACGTCGCGCCTGGTAATTGGCAGTTTGGTCAGACATTCTCCGGGGGTCAATTTTAGAGATATTCCACTAGATTATTGGTAAAAATTTGTATATCTATCTGCCATTTTTACCGTAATTTTCTGAGTGTAAAAGCAAAGAGTGGTTGTGAAGTGGAGGTTTGCTGAGGTGAGCTAAAAAACACCCGCTAGGCCTTTCACATTTGAGTTTTCCTGGAGAAATGACATTCACCTCATTCAGGTTGTAACCAATTTCTCAGTTGTAACCTTAATGATATATATATGTTTATAAAAAGCGAGAAAGCTTTATCAAGTAAGATGTGCTGTAGACCTGGGCTTAAGCAAGTTGACTGTAGTGTGCTTCTTTCAGACTCAAGTTTGAATTCTCTTTTCCGTAATTTAAATAAATTTAGTGTTGATTATTGTATCGTTTGTCAAACAAAAAAGGAAGCGGTAAGATGGCTACTGAATTTGAACCAGTTGGTAATTTGCATGGCATGTTCGAAAAAGGTACCATCATCCAAAATGGAGAACAACTTTCTCAGAATGTTATGATGTCAGTATTGCAAGCCAATCATACACTGCAGTCCCTGCGACTTCCCACTTGCCTAATTGTAGGTAAGTTTCTTCCTCCAATAGACCCTATTTAGTCCGATTCTTGATATGGAGAGTCCACAAAAATATGAAGAAACACAACCCTATCCACGCAATCACTTTCAGCAAGTTCTTTTTTGGCTTTTGGTAGCAAGTAGTAACTTTTTTATGAGATTCGAGAGGCTGTCTTTTTAGTGTGCTAGAAGTTGGTGTTGCATCTTTTTCAGCAATGTAAAAAGGTCTGCATCTAACAAACGGCAGAACATGGCCGGCCACATGGACAAGCGAGGGCATGTGTTGTAGCAAAGGCTTGTTTTTGTTATGGGGCAACTAATAATTGTTGTGGAAATGTGAACGGAATGGATTTCTTAATTGGAAGAAATGTGACAGACGATTATTAAATTTAAACTCTTGAGAAAATGCGTTGAATCAAAACATTGCTTAGAATAGTGCGAAAAACTTTTGTGAGCATAACCTATTAGCCATCGAGTTGACTCTTGTCGACTCCCAAAAATGGGTAATGAAGATAAAATTGTGTGAGTGAGACATGATATATTGGGGTTGCAATACTGACATTATGGCATAAAACCAATGATAATGTAGTTTGAGTAGAAAAATTCATTGACATATTCATTCCATTTATGTCCACGTTGAATAGTTTCTCTAGATTTCACTATGATAATGGCATAAAATTTATACTTGCAAAGTTGCAAGTGCACAAATATATTGAAATATAGGGTATTATTAGTACGAGGTCGGATTCATAGGGATTGTATGAATTCGAAGGTCCTTATTACTTATCTATCAATTCCCAACTCACAAAATGGTATTAATCATAGTTAAATTCTTCTTCGCTTAAAAGTATGAATTCGAAGCATCACATGTAAACAAATAATTGAACTACATAAGATCTAAGCATGCTAAGCATACAACGTATGCAATAACTTGCTTTTTCTTGCTATTATAAGAGCTCAAAATCAAGTCTTGCAATGATTTGGAAGCAACAACTTGCTTTCAAGTACTAAAGTAATCCTTCTTTGATTGCTTTTTCTTCCTTCCTCTGCTCCTATTGTCGACAGTATTCATTAAAGCTAGAAGTCCAAAGGTAGCTGCTACAGTTTCCTCAGAACATGCTTCGGTGTTTTGAGCGTACAGAATTCTACAGTGAGTAAATCATAACCAACTTTAAATATGTTGAAAAGGACACAATTTGTACAAACTTTCATGAAGAAGTGGCTTTCATTTGAGCACTTTAAGTTGACGTTTTGAACCCTACAATCTGACTGAATATCATGAGCCGAGAATCTGAACATCCATTGGAGTGGGATGAACTGGAAATGCTGCAGAGCTCAAATTAGCACCAATTGTTCATATGTTGTGGTAGACACCATTTGACAGCATTCATGAAGAAGTCATCTTTATCAGATCAGTCTACATTGCTTGTTTGAGGCCTTGGAGTTGACTGATGAAAAGGAGCTGCTAATTCCAGCTTGCTACCTACAAGGAAAAGCAGCTTGTGTAAAGCGGACATCAAGGCGTAGCAAAAATTAACTAGACAGAGGACTAAAAAGTCTAAACTTAGTAGCGATCGATGTGACATGTACCAGTACAATAGTTCTCACTTTCAATCTCAAGCTCTCGCTCTTTTTTTTTTCTTGTCTAGTATCCAACAGTTTGGCTGCTGCTTGCACGTCCAAGACCTCAGTTCCATCACCCATGCTGTTTGCCTGTGTTAAAACTGATAAGGTTATACTTCTGACGAGTATCGAACAAAGAATGTTGATCCAATGTAATTAAAGGGATGAGAGCTTACCAGTTTATCCAAATTAAGATATTTTGAGAAGGAAACATGGAAGTGTGAGAAATGATTCGAGCATGAGTTTCTACCGGAATCCCCATTCTGCCTGGTCCAATATAACAAAGAACTCATGAAAAAAGATAGAGAACAAATTTCAACGTTTCAACTGATGGTACAAAGGCAATTACTTTTCAGAGTGATTATTAAAGATTACACTCGACTCACGCCAATGAACTTTCTAACAAGTTTGAAATATAATCTGACATATCAAGAGGGTGGCATATACGGAAGCACTCTTCTTTTGTTCATATAGTAAAAGCAAGTTACCAGCAGATAAAGGAAATGGCGTAGAGAATGCACATATGCTTGTAGGAGTAACTTGTTGCCAGTGAAGCTACCTTCATAAGGACCTTTCGCCTTTAGGGAGGAGGACCAAAACATTTGTTTTAAAGCTCTTAGATTCTGGCCAAATCCCACTGCCAATTACAACAACAATAATGTCACTCTCGATAGTGGCATTTCCACTAACTTTATCACTTAATCCCATAAATTCCGAAGATCTTGTTGTTTGCAGCTTGGATTTTCTGCTTAAAAGAACAGAGACTACTTCATATCTGCAATGCACACTTTATTATAAACAAGACTAATTCTCAAAGAAAAAAAAAAGTCAATCCTTTATAATGGCATAAGAAAGTGTCTCAAAGGAGACTGTGTTACCTTCCCGGCCTGAGAACTCTGTAGAACTCTAAGGTGTTGAGACAATGGTGAGTAAACACAATCAGTTAGAGTGACCCCAAGTACACAATATGGACCTGCACCGACATCGTCATGGCATTCCATGTCAAAGAATCTACTATTTTACAAGCAAAAGAGAAAGCTTTGTTTCGCAACAGAGATGACTCCTACGACATCGTTATCATCATTTCAGAAGACTAATAAGCTCAAGGTAAATATGAAATGGAGAAAGCCTGGAAAACAGAAAAAATTTGTGCTTAGATTGTTCAATGTAAAATAAAAGGAGAAAAGCACACGTTATATGCTCTCACTCATTTTACAGACTTGCATCTCCAATAAAACATCCATAATTTCTTTCTTTCATTAAAGACAATACTAAGTCCATAGGACTGTACGAACCTTCCATACGAGGGCACAAAGGACTGTACGGACCTTCCATAGGACTATACGAACCTTCCATAAATCTCAAGCTCTCCCTTTATTCAACAGTTGGCTGCTTCTTGCACTCTCCTTTGAAAGCAATGCAGGGCACAAAGGATGCTACGAAGCCCCAGCTTCCAAAGATCTACACAACAAAAAAATTCAAATGAATTCAAATGTCTGTGCAAACTCATAAGGACACATTTCAATTTGGCGACGAGTACCAAACAAAGAATATTGATCCAGTTGTAATCGACAAGATAAAAGATTACAAATTTGTATCCAAACTAAGATTTGATGATATGGAAACATGATTGAAGTTGAAGAATGATACTGATCCACGCATGAGTTTTGATCGCAATTCCAATTCTACCTGTACAAAGATAACACCAAAACAACTTAAGAAAAATATAAACAACAAATTTCAACTTTTCAACTGATAGTAAAAACCTTGGAACTGAAGATTCATTTACCTAATTTCTGCAAAAGTGTGGGTACACTCTGTTCATCATGTGACTCGAGGGTCATCAATTACAAATACAAAAGTCAACTGAATTCAAATCACTCTGCGTACAAGTAATCATAAAAATCTCAGTCCAAAATTTTCATAAGAATAATTTTTATGCAAGAATCAAACGAACAAGGAAAGTGCTACAATTTTCATCGGGATAAAAAGTCATTAGTCCGTAACTTTAAGATCACAATCTATCTCACATCTAGAGGACACATTCCAGTTGAAAAGAAATCGGTGAAGAAACAGGAAAAAAGAAAATGGTTCAACACTTTTAGATTCACAATAAGTATGCCAGTAATCCAAAAACTCAAGTCCTCTGGTACCTTAGAAGTTGGAACTCTCGATTGTCACTTGAAGCTAATGAAGAAAATGCCAGTTGAGAAGAATTACCGACCACGTTAATATTAAAATCACAAAGAGAACAAGTCTGAGTTGTTGAACCAAAAGTAATCCTCTAAAGGATAAACAATTAAGTCCCCTTCGAAATTTGATGGCAACGTAAATTTCTCAGCAACCTCACGAGACATTTGAGAAACTACATTCTCCAACATAGTGCCAACAAGAAGTAAAATCTGCAGGAAAGAAATTACCATGAGTATTAATTTTCAAACTGGTTCTGTTAATTAAAACAGACAGCCAGATATGACCAAAGCAGACAAGCTCGCATACTTTATATGTTGCAATTTTCGCAGCAGGAACACCTCTCCTCTACCATTTTTGTTTCCTAGGCCATAAAAGTTTATATCCTCAACAGCATTCCCTGCCACTGCTGAGGGCTGATGAAGAGTGGGTTCCATGAACGAAAAAATTCCTCGAAGACTCTCATGAGTAATATCAAGGTCCGACGAGCTTGCTGCAAAATGAACATTTCATATGGTTTACAAAGTATTACCAATTACAGATTCAACCCAATTATCAAAATTGTGTAACGCACGCTGAACATATATAGGCGTTATACAGAACATTCTCATTTATTATTTAGTTATTGTTTTGACAAAAAAGAATAGCATGCGAAAGTATTAAATTGGTTTACATATATTTGTATGTCATAACAATCGAAAGTATCAAATTGGTTTACATGTATTCAAACACACCAGTAATAATATCAGTGAATAACAAAAGTCCCAAGATTTTGAATGTTCTGCTAGGAAAGACACACAAATCAACAATAATATCACTCTTGTATCCATCTGGACAGAAGCAAAATTCCACTCAAAAAGTTTTGGAACAAAACAATGTGCATCAGAAAGAGAACTATTCTGGGCCTGTGGAACTAAAAGTGATCGGTGGATGGTTGAACAACCAAGTCCACTTTGACTTCAATGTATTTATCGACAACAACGTTATGAGCCAATTCAGTAATTACATGCTAGCTTGAAAAGGACTGTAAGGCAAGTACAGGGTAGAATGAGAAACACCACTTTTTTGTAAAAAACAAGTCTTGTGCATCAGTACATGAACCCTATTTGCACCTACAGAACTACATCGTTCTGGTTGAGTAAGAGCGTCATAAAAAATGCCAAAGGGTGCAAAAAAAGTTATATATGCCTACTGGAAACACAACATATATAGTAGGTCAATTTAATTACTTGGAAGAGAAAAGAAGG
>JAOTRO020000012.1:2410446-2425976 GCA_028566515.2 Pyracantha coccinea | reverse complement strand
GATTCTGAATCTAGGGTTTTTAGAACAAAAATCTACTGCTTGGATCTTGTTCAAAAATCAAAAGGCAAGGAAATTAAGGAGTACATAAGGATATTTTACCACACATCAAATATTGTAATATAATGTAAATTGCGTATCATCAAAAATGGAAACTTATTAAAAAACATCAAATATGATTTCTATATAATAATTATCTTCTGTCTTCGTCGACGACCTCTAAACCCTTTAACAAGTAAAATCTTAATATATGCCGATTCGGAAAAAATAAAAAAATTGTACAGCATCAGAAGCCCATGCATGCAAATAATGAAGCCACCAACGTACGGAAGTGTCGCCTCTCTCACCACCTCTTCACAGTGTTCGCCTTGCTTCTCTTTGCCGTCTTTTTCTTCGGCGAGGATTTGACGTGCATTTTCGACGTAGAGCTTCAACTCGGCCCCACTGACGTCCGAATTATGGGGTTAGAGACGAAGAGGGAGGAGCTGCCGCCGTTCGCCATAGGTAAGAACGAGGAAGGGTGCGACTTGTTCAGCGGGAGGTGGATTTTTGACGAGTCGAGTCGACTCGGCCGCTTTACGAGGAATCGGAGTGCCCGTACATTCAGCAGCAGCTGACCAGCCAAGAACACGGGCGGCCGGACAAAGACTACCAGAAATGGCGTTGCGAGCCCCACGGCTGCGATCTTCCCAGGTCAGTGGCTCAGTCTCTTAAAAAAAAAGTCGTTTTAATCGGCGTTATTTGGGAAAGTTGCCGATTTTTCGCTTTCCGTTTTGAGCTTTACAAAAGCATCGTACGACGGGAACTCTCCCAGTTTTCTCGATCCCTACTTACAATCTCATAAACGAGAAACAAAACGGTTTGGAAGGCTAATTGCAATCTTATACAACATGTTTTTTTTTTTTAAATCCTTTTTTAAGATACAAGTACACAGTTCCTATGTTCTCGATATATTTGCGCCCGAAATTGGGGGAAACAAGGACCTCCCCATCAAGAACACCTAGTTTCGCCTCCTAGAACTGAAACAATGACGCATTTTCTGCATCCTTGATGAGCTTTTGCGGTGTAGTGTGGGGATATTAATGAAGAGGCAGGTAATTTGAGTCAAACTACACGACCAACATTAACAATTTTGTATCGAAAGCTTGTATATACACCTGAGTTGAATGCGAGACATCCCATACTAGTCATTAACCCAATTTTACCATCGATTAAAATCCCAACATTCGAAAAGAACATTGCATTGGATGTAAAACGCGCTAATTCCTTGTTTTCTCCATTTTTTACTAGGAACTTAAGCGAAATGATTCCCACACTTTTTTTCTTTTCTGTTTATTCAATTCAAAAAATAAAAATAAGTGTGTAGAAATCAAATCTTACTAGTTATATAGAGTCTTATTTTCTTTGTAAGATGTGGGCCAACCGCCCAATCCGTTGTGAGCCTATAGAGTTGTAGACCTTACAAAATTCTTCAAAATACCCACAAATGTTTGGACCCTAATCATATACTATTTTTTTTTTTTTTTGGAAACTCCATAATCATATACTTTTGTCACTTATTAAGAGCTAAAAAACCATAATTTATGTTTCTTGATGTTGGATTATTTATTTATTTATTTGTTAACTTGATGTTGGATTATTGATTGTAACATGTACAATATCCTTTGTGGCAACAAATTCCTGCAGCTTCAACACCACTTTGATGCTCGAGACACTACGATGGAAGATGATGATGTTCGTCGGAGATTCTCTAAACCGGGGTCAATTTGCTTCCATGATTTGCCTTCTCCACCCAGTTATCCCCAGTTATGCTAAATCTATGGAATCCTTCGACTCAGACTCACGAACTGTTTTCACAGCCAAGGTGATCAAGTGTTTCATTATTTTGTTTCATACCAAATGAACAAAGTTGTTCCTGTTTTACTGAATTATTTGTTGAATAATGTAAAATATAACTTATATTCGAGTGGTTTCACTTTTAATTGCATGTGATAAAACTGCACGCCAACTAGCTAACAAATAGCGAAATTGAGTGATATTAGCTCAGAGTGCTGGAGCCGCAAACCAAGCGCTTTCCACCCGCGTTAAGGACGTTGTTGGCAGGAACAATATCTGTGCTTGACTCATTAATAGTGGACCGCCGAGCACCTTCTGTGAAATCTTTGACATTATTATTTTCCAAGTTTTTTCAGGAATACAATGCCACAATTGAGTTCTATTGGGCACCATTTCTTCTTGAATCAAACTCAGATGATGCCGTGGTGCATAGGGTATCTGAAAAGATTGTTAGGAAAGGATCCATCAATAAGCATGGAAAACATTGGCAGGGTGTTGACATATTGGTGTTTAACACCTACCTCTGGTGGATGACTGCACGCTTCAAGTTTAAAATCTTGTACGCAAATCAATATCTCTACTGAATTTTCACAAATTATGCATATTAATTATTTGTTTAAGTAGTTTACTTTTTCTTCCTGCATTGCTTAATTATATGCCTAATTGCTTAAGCTTTAAATTTGCAGATTAGGGTCCTTAGATGATGAGGTGAAAAATGTCGTGGAGATGCCAACCATGGAAGCAAATCGTATGGCGATGAAAATTTTGGCAAGATGGGTGCAGAAAAACAAGGATCGCGAGAAGACGAGGGTCTTTTTCACTAGTATGTCACCAGTTCATGGAAAGTGAGTTCATTTCTATCACCATCCATTTACTAATGCATGCCGAATTCTTTTGCCTCCAAATAGACTAGGAAATGATTCTGCATTTTTTTTGTTTCTGCACTCTTGGTAAAGTGACATTTGCATAAATTTTTTATACGACTACTAGCAAGGGCGAAGTTAGAAAGTTTACTCAGCGGGAACACAACTAATATGCAACACTATTCTCATTGCATCCTAACAATTTTTTCAATGTTTTTTATGAGTCATTTCGTCGCCCACTTCATCGATTCATACCATTACGTGCTTAGCGTATATCACCGCTCTTTAGCGCTCTTTTAATTGTGTCTTTATGTTAATATTATTATAGGTCAAACAAAGTATAGAATCATTATGTGTAGGCCGGGATCTCAAATTGATAAGATGATTGGGAGGAGGGAGAGTTTATGGGCTTTTTACTATTTTTTTTTTTAAAATGACTAACTTTAAACTTTATTGAAAAGGTGTTGTTTCACTAAAAACATATATGTTTTTTCTTTGGTGGTCTTGGATGAGAATAATCGTGATAGAGTAAGAGATATTTTGAAGGTGATTTTGACAAATTACTTAACATAAGTGTATTTTTTAACTAAAAAACGAAGCCCCCTGGGCCTTCATCAAATTCGGCCCTAACTAGTAGCCTTGAGTCCTGACCTTCATGGAACTACCCACTTTCTATCAGTAAATAACTTGACACAACGATATAGCTTGTATAAAAAAAAATGTGAAGTGCTGATTTAGTTCCTGAATTATCATCTCAATAAAAAATTAGGTCCTTGAATTATTTTTTTTGGAGTTTTAACAGAACACTCCCGGAACTGTTCACTTTTAAGGAAAAACCACATTTTTACCTTTAACCGGTACTATTCACTATACTTTAAAAATGGTTTTTCATTAAAAGAGAAGTTTTTTTGGACTTTTCATTAGTTTTCCTTTCTTTTTTTGGTCATTTAAAAATATGTTGCAAATATTTTTATTATAAAATATTTACCAACATGATACAATTGTTCATATTGACGTGTCGTATTGTGTAGTCATGTATGTATTCATGCTTTATAATGCTTGAATGAAGGTTACTGTTGCTTTTGTTGTGCTGCGCATGACCTTTTTTTAATTTTTAATTTTTTTAAAAAAGGTCCAAAACGACGGAACAACGTCATTTTGGAAATGGAAAAAAAAAAGACAAGTGGCATCGTTTCAATGGTTAAGTTTCACCCCTTCCCTCGACAATTATTAGCTTCGTCACTGGTTATGGCTGGATACTTGATGGACCTAGGGCATTTAACAAAAAGTTGTACGGACTATAACACGAGTAAATTTGCATTACGTGAAGGTGTGGCGGTTATATTTGAGCAATAATTTATTTTTTTGTAAACATTGGTTTTGCATCTTAAGGGGGAAAGGAAAAAGGTGGACAAGTCCACTGAGTAGCAATTGACAGTTGATGTAGAGAGACATGGACGCTGTGGTGGGCGTGGGAAATGGATGCCAGGTTAAAGAAAAATAGACGGACGAGGATCCTTTTTGTGAGGATTCGGAGATTAATTAATTATGTTCATTCATTATATATTGTGTGGTCAATTTTCGTTAGGTATTATTTATATTTAATTTATAATTTTAAATGATTTCTAACTGTACAATGTAGGATAAACAGAAATAATTAATTAATTATCTGGATCTCCACGAAGAGAATCTGAAGATGATCATTGTCCAAAATAGACAAGTGTAGTTGCGTGGTGAGTTTAAAGTTTCAAAATGTCAAAAGTCATGATGGCCAAACATGTCTGCATGTTGAAAGAAACCGTGTGCACTGCCATCCAAATCCACACACAACACAATCATCACATTTTGTGCTTAAAGACAACCTTCGAAATTTGAGTTGTACGACGTTATTATCTCTAAGACGTCTCTCATAAAAATATAGAATTTTGTTAATTTTAGATATATTTATATCCGGTCTTACGTTTACTTGACTGATCCTATAAAAGTTATCCTAGTTAATAGTCTTATCGAAATGTTTCTTTTTACTTTTGGTAAAATGCTTTGGATATATTTTTAGGAAAACTAATGTAAATGATTTGAAAACTTTGACGATAAAGATAAAATAAATGGTAAAGTGAATAGTACTATGCTTGATTTTTTAATGTAAAAATAGGGTTTTTCGTTAAAATAAATAGTACTGATAGTTTTTAGTTAAAGTTCCTTATATATTTTTTTCTTTTTTGGGTGAATAATGCCATGTGACAACACATTCCAATTGGGATTTTGTTATTAATGTTTGATAATTAAGGAACATTAACAAAATTTTAAATTTAATTGGTAATGCAATGTATGATTTCATATTGAGTAATAGAAATACTAGGTAGACTAAATTTGAAACTAAATGATGTGTTACCAATAAAAAAATAAACACGTTAATTAACAATTAAGTAATAATTTAATCATCAACTTCCATACATATCAATCATACATGCATCAGTGATCGACTATCGTTGGTGTACATAAAAAGATAAATCGAATTCAGACACAAATACTAAGCAAAGAGCTAACTCAGTCCTCGTCACTCGTCAGGCTGATTTGAAGCATATGTAGTTTTGTGGTTAGGAAGAAGGGAATAAAAAGAATATTCCCAAGAATCTTCAGTGAAAAAGAATGAATGCAAAATTAGGAAATAAACACAATAAGATAAGGACCCACAAACGTTTGACAAAAATAATAATAATGAAAACGATTTGAAAATTTTGAATTTTAACGATAAAGACAAAATAAAGGGCAAAGTGAATAGTATCAATATTGATAATGTGATTTTTCGTTAAGGTGAATAATACCATAAACTTTTTGTTAAAATTCTCTCCAAAAAAATAAGCAGGGTATGATTGCGTCAGCGTGTTGCGGTGTCTGCCTGGCGCAGCATCGCCGCCGCGTGTTGAGCTTGCTTTGGTAATAATGATGACATGCTGATGCGTCGTCGTTTCCGCCGCGACCTCGCGCTTGCATTTGCATGGCGTCGCGTCGCTTTGCGGCAGACATGTGTCCTTGTGTGGGCCACAACGACTGAAAACTCCCAAAATTAACACTAAATTTCACTAGCAGCCCTCGTACTTTTGTTGTATATTTTATTTGCCCCTATAGTTTTCCTTACATTTTCATCCTCCTCCAACGAAGAAATCCCTCTTTCAATCATTTCAAGCACGTGTTTAAATTTTTTTCATGATAGAACAATGTGCACAACTAAGTTGGTATTAATTCTGCCACTTAATATTACGGTCTAGTGACATTCTTCTTCATTTGTAAGTGAAAAGTCTTAGGTTTGATTATCGCCAAAAGCGAATTTGAATCACATTATTGTTAGCTCATTGTAAGGCTAAACCCATCCCTTCTCCCTTAGTGTAAATGATATCATTTGTCAAAATAAAAATTGGTGTTAATTCCATTAAATGTAGACGTATATCATATTTATTAGAGCAAATCTACTCTCTAAATGCACTTAGTCGATATCCTCTTTTTTACACTATAAATTAGTTAAAAATAAAATCTTGTTCATTTATAAGAAAAAATAGTATCGACTCCATTTTATGATGATAAAGTCATTTTCAACTGAGTAAACCCTATTATCTAGTTGAATTTTTCGAATAAAAAGTGCCTGTAATTTTTTTATTACAAAAAATCGATAATAAATTGATATTGAAAAAGATCTGAACCCATGAGGGAGAAAACTTGATTCGAGTTACAAAGAACCGTAGAAGCCGTAACACATTAGGACCCGAACTACGGCTGTCCAAACAACTTAACATTTCTCTCTGCTCAAAGCAATTAGAGGGAAAAGTGCTCATAATTAAATGATAATAAAATAGAACTATAAGGACGAAAGTGTAAGCGCAAAATATTACTTGAACGAAAGTGAAAATTCGACGGGGTCTTTCGTGACAATTTAACTTAATAAAAAATAATAAAAATTAAAAAAGAAACAGAAGAAGGAGGGGAGAGAGAGAGAGAGAGAGGAGGACTTTTGCCGCTTTTGCGTTTGGGTTTGGGGGGTTTTTAAAAGGTTTTTCCTCACACCACCGAAAAACGAAACCGTTCTTCCCTTCCAATCACACCCGCTGATTCCTCCTCCAAATCTCCGACCACCGTCTGTCAACCACTCCCTCAACGGCGCTGTTTCGGCGTTTCCTTCCTCTTCCTCCTTTCGTTTCCCTCCCTCTTCTCCTCCCCCAATCTTGCCTCCGTTGATCTCATGTCCCGTCTTCTCTGTTCGGCGCTGCCGAACGACGTCGTCTTCCGCGAGGATCGACCCTGCCCTTCGCCGCCCTCGCCGTCATTGCCGACCACCAACCCCGATCCCTCCGTCATACCCACCGAATCTTGGGCCGGAGCCGAGGAGGCAACCCAGGAGATAGTCTCAAAGATTCAGCCCACTCTGGCGGCCCACCAGACGAGGAAGGAGGTCATTCAATATGTGCAGAACCTCATCACATGTAACGTCGAATGTCAGGTAATTACAATTCTGCCCAATTACATTTCTTTCGAATTCAGTTTTGCCATCTGGGTTAGTGTTTGTTTTGTGTAATTCTTGTGCAATTTGGTGGTAATGGCGATGTGGGTTCATCTGGTCATGTCCAATTTAGTCTAGTCTTGCAGTGTCAATGCCTACCTGTAAGCAAATGACAATGTTACTTGTGATGTGATTGATCTTAGTTTTTCAAGGTAATGACTTCAATAAATGGAATTTGATTTTCTTGTGTTTTCCTGTTCGATTTCTGTTTAGCAACGAAATGTTGGTACTTGGTGAAAACCGTGAAGCAATATTGTTTTTCGAGTTCGTTTTTTCTGAGGAATCGGTGAAGTTATAATGTTGTTTCTGAGTTTCTTCATTTCACTGACTTGCTTATAAGTTACGATGGCGCTTTTTGTATTGTTATCTCACAGGTTTTTCCTTATGGGTCAGTTCCTTTGAAAACGTATCTGCCTGATGGCGATATTGATATGACGGCATTTGGCAGTGCAAACATTGATGAAGTCTTAGCAACTGATGTGTATCCAATTATGAAGGGAGAGGAGAATAACGAAGCTGGTCCATTTCATGTGAAGGATGTACATTACATTGATGCCGAGGTTCTTCCCCACTTGATGCCTTTAATTTTTTGTTGGGAACCTTCAGTCTCTTCATTTGAAAACATTTATAATTCCATATATTAATAGAGTTCGAGTCTTTGATGTAGGTATTATCGCATTTTTCTTTTGTTCGCATCGACATACAATACTTGTTCTTATGTGGGATTTCTTTCCTATAACTTCGTCATCTCTTTTTGTGGTAATGTATGTGTGGGAGAGTGTTGAGATTGATGTGTTTTATCTGACCATATTTTTATCCACACATACTGTGGACTTGTCCCGAGTGTAGAATAGAATAGATATGAATAAGCCGTTTAGCAAAATAAGGTTCTTTTTCTGAATGTTATCAATTTTCTCTCGAGTATTGTTTCTTCCGAACTTTGTCTAGAACTGTTTATGTTGGTTCGGAGTTCTCCTGTGGCATTTCACCCCCTTTTATTTATACAACAAAAACTGTTTAGCTTTTCTATTTGCCAGGTTGAATTTGTTGGACTTTATTTTATTAATAGGGAAAGTTTCTGATATTCATGGTTGGATATTATGGAACTCAACATCTGCAGGGATTTTGTTGAGTGCTTTTACTTTCTTGCGTTTTAACATCAATGCTTCATGCTCATTGATGACGCTCCTAGGTTGATGAATATATCATAATTTTCTTTGTTAGACATTTTCAATTTGCATTTGCGAGGTTACATTATCTAAAATTTGGAGGTTTTCGTTGCAGGTTAAGCTTGTGAAGTGCATTATACAAAATATAGTTGTAGATATATCCTCCAATCAGTTAGGAGGATTTAGTACACTGCACTTTCTTGAACAGGTATTAGCAATTCAAATTTTGATTTGTTACGATTCATATGGTATAACTGAAAGTTCACTCAGGTTTGATCTTTGGGTCATATTTCTTATGTTGCTTCCTTTGCAGGTTGATAATTATATTGGCAAAAATCATCTGTTCAAGCGGAGTATTATTCTGGTAAAAGCCTGGTGCTACTATGAGAGTCGTATTCTTGGGGCCCATCATGGTTTGATTTCAACATATGCTTTGGAAACATTAATCCTATATGTTTTCCATTTTTTTCATTCGTCACTGGATGGCCCTCTGGCAGTGAGTACTCCCAAGTCAACTTTGAGTCCTTATTTCAAATACATAGATAAGTTTAAGAGCCTGACTGTTTTTCATTTTTATAGGTCCTTTATAGATTTTTGGATTACTTCAGCAAATTTGACTGGGAGAACTACTGTATAAGTTTAAATGGACCAGTATGCAAATCGTCCCTGCCTGATATAGTGGGTAAGAGATATTATTGTGTGTTTGTGATGCTAGATGCTTTATTTATGTTTTCTTGCTCTGTCTCACTCTGTCTCTCTGACTCACTCACTTAAAAACTGCAGTTGAGGCACCAGAAAATGGGAGAGATGATCTACTGCTGAGTGAAGAGTTTATTAGAAATTGTGTGGAAATGTTCTCTGTTCCATCAAAGGGGTATGAGACAAACTTGCGAGCTTTTCCCCTGAAGCATCTTAATATAATAGATCCACTAAAACAGAACAACAACCTTGGGCGTAGTGTCAGCAGAAGTATGCATTCTCTCTCTCTCTCTCTCTCTCTCTCTCTCTCTCTCTCATGCTGTTGTGGAGTTGTATTGTAGTATGATTCATGGGTTTTGTACAGGTAACTTCTATCGAATATGCAGTGCTTTTAAATATGGAGCTCGCAAGCTTGGTTGGATTCTTTCGTTACCAGGGGAATGCATAGCAGATGAGCTGCCCAAGTTTTTTGCAAACACTTTGGATAGGCGTGGGAGCAATGGTCAGACAAATGTGCACAATAATGCGTTGTCTGGAGGTTCTGAAGCTTTGAACATTTTGTTGGAGCTTGGTGGAGATTTTGACAGTCATGGAATGAACCTGCAATATGGTCCCTTTTTCCCTGGATCTGCTACATCACCTCCTTTGTTGCCCAGTCCTCCCTTGTCACCTCAGCCATGGAAAGAGAACCCATGGGGAGGTACATCTGAAGCCCTTCAGTTCCATCAGAATATTAATCCTCAAACTAACATAAATGGTGTTGTTTGGGGAGTACATGCGTACCACGCAAATGATTCCACTTTCTCCGTTGCTGCTTTCAGAGGAGAAAAAAAGAAACCCCGAGGGACTGGAACCTACATCCCCAATGCGGTAGTGGCATTTTTGTTTTCTATAAAATCATTTTCTCAGACTGCATTCATGTAATTTTATTGTCATGAGCTTCCTATTTTTGGGTTTATCTTTCTACAAAGTCATTCTCACAGAGGACTACAATCCTGGTTTTCATGATCTCATGGTTATCTGCTTACAGTCTTTTCAGTGTTACCGGCCCTTTAAGGATAGGTTGCCTGGAAGGGGAAGGAAACAGGCACCAGGAAATTGTTTCCGATTTCAGAGACACGCCTTTGGTTATGGCTTCACTGTAGCTCCTCAAGAGTCAATCTCCCCTAGAGAATGCAGCCGAGAGCTCTCAGAAGTGGAGTACCCAGTTCTAGGTCATGGAAACTCTGCGACATTAGATTACCATCAACCTCACATGTCTCTTTGGAAATCTTTTCATGACAACAGTTTCTCCAACTTGCCAGCGAAACTCGAATCTAGATCCTCATCCCCTCAGTTATGGGAGGAGGCACCCATGCCAGAATTGGACCACCAAGTGGAGTATTTTGGAGCCGATGAGGAGAGGTAGTTGGATTTGTTAATTTGAAGTAGTCCTGCACAACGGCTTTTCTTCTAAAGCTAAATAGCTCTCTTTTTGTTTGTGTCTTCAGGATTGAAGAACAATCATACCATCTGAAAAATGAAGATCAGGCATTCCACCTGAAAAATGAAGAAGATTTTCCGCCACTCAACTCTCGAGTGCCGTTGAAGGAAGGATTATGCGTTGGAGAATGAAGACACTAGACTGAGTTTCCCGGAAGACTTGTCCCCCTCACCTTCAACCTCTGTTGTTAGTTGTTTCGATGTAGCATACATGTTGTACATTCTGGTTCGCTTTTGTCGTTACATATCGACGCGCACTTTCGTGCGCTTTCATTGGAACGGGTGGATGATGTATATAAGGGGTAAAGTTGGCCCCTCGGCTTGTCATTCCCTCCCAAAGTTTCTAGTTTTAAACACAGTACTGAGAAACCTTTGTTAGGTATCTTTTCGGTTAGTATACACATGATGAAATCTATAAATGTAACAAGGAAAGTTTTGGTTATGTTGATTTTTTTTTGGTCGAATGTTATCTTGAATCGATGAAGGTTAATTGTAGTCAAGTCGAGTTCATTTTAGTGAAGCAGTAACAGTTGCGGACGTGGGTTTAATCAAGTTGTCTAGAACAAGTGTTTTTCTCTCAGCAATTATGTTCAAACCTAAGTTTGATCAATTAGAATATTGTTGTACTATAAAAAATGAATTCTCCAAAGGTTACCATGTAGGAACCTTATGCTTAAGATGAACAAACTGTCGCACGTAAGGGCTCGTTTGGTGCCACAATTCAATTGGATTAGAAGGTCGAGGTGAATGATGTTCATTTCAGCGGAGGATTATAAGGGGTTAGAAATGAATGAAACTCTCACCTCGTCTTACATTTTTATGAGAATTAAATAATTCTTCTACCTTCATGTTGGGAAAAATTTATTCATTTCTTCCTTCAACGCACATTGAACGTAGCAAGTTTTCTACTACAATTCCATCCTTGAGGTTGCACCTTCAATTAAGGATTCACAATAATTATTATTTCTCAGACAACAAATCAAGGAGGCACCAGTGGTCTAGTGGTAGAATAGTACCCTGCCACGGTACAGACCCGGGTTCGATTCCCGGCTGGTGCATCCCCTCTTTTTACTATTTTTGTTCATGAGAAAGAGATTCGTCTCTGACCTTTTTGCCCTTTTTTTCTTTTCAGAAAAATATATAATGAAAAGGATAGTTTTGTCTAGTCACATTCCAACCTGGCATAGTTTTGTCTAGTCATATTCCAAACTGGCGACGTGGCAATGGATTTTGGGGAAGATACAAATCAAGTCGTACTTGGGTGGCACTAATTAAGGGAAAAGGATCCTCAGCGGATTATTTTCTTAGGATCCAGCGGATCTTGTGATCATAGTCGTTCATCATACATCGTACAGTTAGTTTTCGTTAGATGCTGTTTATATTTAATTTTAAATTTTATATTTCAAATGATATCTGACTGTACGATATACAATGAACGGACATGATCACGAGATCCACCGAATCCTCAAGAAAAGAATCCTCGGATCCTTTTCCCTAATTAAGTAAGAAGAGGAGCATCAAAGTTGCTTTCTCCCTCACAATTATTATTCTTAATTAAATTATTAATTATTATACGAAGACAATGCTTAAGTTACTTCAACCATATAAAAATTGGCTGAATTCATTTGATCTGTCCATTTCATTTCAATTGCCTGCCTCCTTCCTTCAACACCACAATAAATCTTTCAAGCCAACAAACTCTTGCTAATTTCCACAAGTTCAAGTTCAATCTCTGCGGACTAAGCAAAATGTGGGCGGATTAAGTCAATATATTTTACTATTTGATGATTAGGCAGATGATGACATTCGTGCAAGTAGCCAAGTAGGTGCATCTTTAATTTATTCACGTAGAAGGTCGTAATATGAGAAAAGTAAACTAACTAAAATAAAAAAAATCTATTTGTGTCGATTACTATTAGTTATCACGTATAATAAAAGACAAATCTCTCTGTCAAGGTTATTTATATATTCTAAACATTATCGTTATGTGATTTGGGAGATTAGGAGGAACTTTTGCATGTCATTAGGTCATATATATTCCCGTGCAAGTTTAGCACTCGTACGAAGATGTATGACATCCAAGTCTTCCTACAGTATTAGAGAGCCACAGTTTGTCATACCAAACTAGTCGAAAAACAGATAAACATCTAGAGATATCAGGAAAGAATGCAGTAAAACGAAGGAAGGTATAAAACTGTATTTTTTTGTACCTGTTCATCCTAATTTTTGTTGTTATTTACACACGTAGGGATTTACATGCCAAATTAATCAATGGGTACAGAGCTGCCTATATAATCATACTTAACTACCTGCACTCTAATACACACACACACACATATATATTTGTTTGAAACAATCATTGTGTTTGACTATTTTTCTGTTCGTAGTGCATGAAGGTACAAGTCATGACTTGTTTCATTAGAAAAAAGAAAGAAAATGGTGTGCTGTGTAAACCACATAAGCGAAAGTTTATCCATTTAAACCACGATATTATTTGTTCTTTGTCAATTTGTACACTACAACCGACAACATGTCTTCCCCATTCTCACGTGTCTGAATTAGTCCAAATGCATACTAGGGTTTTCATATATTTATCTTGTAAGTTTTATCCGCAAATCTTTTGTGATTGTAACTTATTATATAGAATATGAAGTTGAACTGACTCTTTAGTTAACGATGTAATAACGACTCTATTGGTTTCAACCCAATCTCATTAAATTTATAAATCCAATACTTAACGAACCGTGTACGATATTATCAAATATCCTGTTTTATCAGAAAAAAGGTGTGTTGAGTTACTGATCAGACATGCATTATAAAACCACTTAATGAAACATTTATTTATTTTGATTATGACATTATTGTTGTTTGCTAATTTGTACCCACAGCAACAAGCTTCCCCAATCTTACCTCTACCCTTTTGGATGAGTTAGTCCAAACGCAAACTAGGGTTTTGACGTTTTCAGGTTTTAAAGTGTTAGCTAGTTCTACAAAACAAGTATTTTGTAATCCATTGCAAATTACGGACGGCGAGTCGCAATATGGCACGTCTGCATGCATGACTGGTATGCTCAACCAAATCAAATTTTGTTTTCTATAAGGTATACAAATTCTGGTTATAAATTTCACAGGCTTCATGTAGCATTTATAATTTATTTGAGACAGACACAAACAGTTATATATTGAATTGAGATTATCTTCAGATCTCTAAGAACTAAAAGAATTGGGTTGTTGAAGTGAAAAGAAAGATTCAAAATTTTAATTTGTGTAAATATGAACCAATAAAATTAATTAATAGAAGCTACAAAATTTAAAATAAATGATCTGAATCTCGTAATGCATTAATATCAGATACAGAGATCTGGAGAGAAATGGGGCCAAATATAAAGAAAAAATCATTGAGAAAGAGAGGATAGGAATAGAATAAGTGGCAGTGGGGGGACCCCAAAGAAAAATTGAAAATGCATGTAAAGACAAGTGAGATGACGATTGATTTGCCAACCCACTACTAAATAATTGGAAAAATGACGTAAGAGGAGCCCTCAGTGCATTAACACAGCCGTTTACGGTGATGAAAATTTTCAAACTAAGTCACAAATTAAATTATGCGTCATTGAAATATTAAAAAAAATCTAACTTATTTGACAAAGAAAAAGATAAAGAGAACGGCATCAAACAATAGTTGATTAGTTGCTTTAAAAATAATAGTTGATTAGAAAGAAAATACAAATAAAATTGTTAGAAAAGTACAAGACACGCGTCTCTTGAGTTAACTTCTGCATAAGAATAATTCATCATCTTTTACATGTTTTTAAGGTTCTACAATTGTAGACTTGAGGCTATCAAAATTTTTTTACACAGTAAATAGAATGGGCCCGAAACCGCTATAGTCTCTTAGTGGCTTCGCTCATGCTAAATTTAGATGATGTGGACAGCCACATCATCTAAATTAATCATAATTTAATTTAAATTAAAAATCATTTAATAAACCAATAATAATAATAATAAATTTGGAATTGAATGATGATTGTGGCATATGAAGAGTCTTCTCCTTCCTTTCCCCCGTTGCTTCTTCCACGCCATTTTTTTTTCAGCCCAGGTTTTTTTTCAGCAGCCTCGCCATTGATGGAAGCAGACGAAGTCGCCATTGTCCACACTCCACACCACATTGTTCTCCTATATTTGCTCTCTCGTGTTCTGAAATTGCAATACAGCCTTCTCGTATCTTTAGGAGAAGCAAAAGGAGCAAATCATTTTAAAGTGAAAGAAAAAGGGTTTTGATTTCATCAAATCAAATTATGTAGATCCAAATCCAATCCCACCACCACCAAGGGTTTATAAACTTAGAATAAATCATGCACAAGTTCCTACGAAATGTGTATATGATTGGTCCGTTTCTCTGTAAAGTTCATGTGCTTCAGTGAATGGGCTAAGCGTCAAATTTTCAACTCTCTTCACGCAAAATTGAGATAGACATCATTTTCGAATTCCCCGGGTGGAAATCTCCTCTGAAGGCTATCCACATGGTCGACCTGATGCTCGACCGAGACGACCCTACTTATTGGGACACGCTCTCCTTTTGCTCACATCTTCCTAAATCAAACGGAATCATCGTCAACACGTTCGAAGAGCTCGATCCGCCTGCCGTCCTCCAGGCCATTGCTGAAGGCCTGTGTGTTCCTGATGGACCAGAAAGAATCGTATAGCGACTTCTCGTATGCCACAATCATCATTTAATTTCAGATTTTTTATTATTATTATTGGTTTAGTAAATGGTTTTTAATTTAAATTTAAATCTTATTAATTTAGATGATGTGACTGTCTGCATCAGATGCCATATAAGGTGGTGTGCTAATGTGGTATAAATACATGGTAAGAATAACATTGTTGTTTTTTTGGCCTAATCTGATAAATGGTCCCCGTGGTCATAAG
>JAOTRO020000012.1:2357090-2374449 GCA_028566515.2 Pyracantha coccinea | reverse complement strand
TAAGAAGATGACTTTAATATTATATACTTAATCTATATATATATATATATATATATATTAATATTCTATTATAACTTAATCTTATCAATTAATATTTTATTATTTTTTTAATCTATATGAATTAATATATTTTTTATTACTTACCATTTCAAGAATCATCTCGTGTATACCTCCTTTGTTTTCTCCACCCACTTCATCCCTACCCTCCGCCTCATCTTCTTTCTCTATACCTCCATTTTTCTCTTTCCCCACCGCATCCCTCCCATCTGCCTCTTTTCTCCTTCAGTTTCTCAGTACCAGTGTCTCCATCCCTTTTTTTTTTTCTCCTATTTCACCTCTGTACCATTGTCCCCTCTCTTCTCCCTTTGTATTTATTTTGTTTCGCCTCAAAGGAAACGCCTGGTGCGGGAGCTGAAGCAGCAGAGGAGCGGAGATCGTTCACGGATCCTAAGTCCTTCAAGCGGAGATCAAGTGTTCTTTTGTGAAGCAAAAAGAGGAAATCTGGGTTGTAGGTTCGTCGGGAAGCAAATTAGGGATTGGGTTCGCAGAATGATGGAGATCAGTGAGAAAGCAGGATTTTGGTGACTAGGTTTGCGGGATGATGGAGATCGGCAAGAAAGAAGGATTTTGGTGACTGGCGAGACGTTGGTGGTGAAGACGGGATTAGCAATCCCCTAGTTTGTGGAGGGCCTCGCCAAGAACAGCTAGCGAAGGACTTAGTCAGCACGAGTCCGACTTAGTCCCTTTAAACTTAATCCCTTCCCGCACCAAACATAGACTGATAAGCCAGTCCAGTCCAGTGAATCTTAAAGAAGCCAAACAAACGCACCCTAAGTGTATGGATAGCACCACCCAAACTAAAATGTGCACATTATTAAGCTGAAACCTATTGTTAGTTGAGCATTGAGAATCTTATAAAGAGGAGAAGGTAATCTTTGTAGATTATGGCTTTATGGCTTCTTCACCGGATTCTATATTAGGTCAAATTATTCTTATAGCAACATATTATGCATGCATGCGTTGAAAGTTAATATTATTCGAATACATTAAGAAAGCACGCAATCTTCAAAGAGAGTTAAATCTGGAAGCTTTTCAAAGCTAACAAAAATTAAAATTAGAAACTAAGACCAACTTGGCCAATTTGTGTGCCACAAAATATAATACGTGTTTGATTTATTAGTATTAGAAATATTCAACATGTTATCCTTATCCATGTATTAGAAGTTAAATCATAGAGAAAATAAGCGGATATGTAAAATCAGGGGATTGTTTGAAAATAAAAGATGACTAAATGTGGGAACCAATTAAAAAGTTGGATTTATAAAATTGTGACAGTCTTGCAATTTTATTTTTTGATACAACGATATTGGAGAGGGGTAATTTAGGTCATAACTAACCATAATTACGTATTAAACTTGTTATTCATGAGAGTTAAATTTGAATATTTTTACTTATAAGTGAAAAGACGACTGAACTTTAGTGATAGAAGTAACTCATAACAATATTAGTGCCTATTGCGCTGAACCCAACCCATACAAATGGGCTTCCATACAGAGGTGAGCCCATGAAAATTTAGGGCCAACACAAAAGATTGGGTTGTCTTAATTTATAGAAGTTACCGTTTTATTTGTACATTTCAAACGACCACAGCATGTACTCACAAACGTCTCTTCCAATGGCCCATGGCGCCGTCGCGTCGCCCCGTCAACCTTCTCGTTCTCGTCGGAGCCAGAGCCGGGAGGTGTAGAAGAAGCTCTGCTCCAGCTCGTCCAGGATCACCACCACGCCTCCCTCAGACTCCGCGACGCCCCCGGTGAGTTGACTCGGTTCCCCCAAATCCAATTTCGAATCCGATTTTAGGGTTTGAGGAAAAGACGCCGGATTATTGAAATTGAATTAGTTGCGGATTACTTGAGTGATTAGTCGTGATTGATTTTGGCAGAGAAGGCGAAGAAGGCGCGATCAAGAAGGCAGCGCGTGCGGCGGACCTGATGGTGGTGGCGGTGAACGGCCGCGTGCAAGAGGCGTTCGTAAACGAGAAGGGAATCGAGTATGAAATTAGGGCTTTGGCTGCCACCATTGCACGATTCAGGAAACAGACCGATCAGTGGCTTTCTGTCACTCACTCTATGAACACTGCTATCAAGGTTCAATTTTTAATTTTTGTTCCTCAATTTTCCAGTAATTTTGTTTTTTTTTTTTGTCAATCCAGTAAATTAATTAATAAATGTTGAATTTTTAAACATGGGTTATTTTAAATTTTAAATTTTTGGTTTTTGGTGAGGTAGGAAATTGGAGATTTTGAGAACTGGATGAAGATTATGGAATTTGATTGTAAAAGCATCACCGCAGCCATCCACAATATTCACCAAGCATGATCAAGCTGAGCAACAGATTATTTGTTTCACCAATTTCCATATAATATCTTATTACTTTCTTCTCTGTAATTTGTAAACCTCTGAATTGTGGGATGATGAATCTTTATTTCATTGGGTTGTCCCATACGCAAATTTGGTTTGAGGAAGGCACTCATTGTGTGCATTTGGTTCCAATCTTAGTTTTTTGAGAAGAAAATATTGAGATGTGCAAAGATTGCTTGCATATTCAAGTATATACATATGAACAACGCGACAATTAGTCTCAGATATAACAGATGTTCTGAGTTCAAATTTCATTAACCATAGAAAACAAAAGAAAATTGTAGCAATAGTTCTTCAATTTTGTATTCAAATTTCTTGAACGATAGAAAAAAAAAATTATAGCAATGGTTCCTCAACTTTGGCCCAATTGAAGCAATGATCCTGCAAATAAAAATCAGCGATAATTGGTCCTTAACTCATCAAAACGTGTAGGGAAATAAAATTAAAAATAAAATTGTCATCTTTACACCCAACTTAAATTTTAAATATTAATTATCATTTGTACCCTATTGTAGAATTACCATCAAATACAAAAAATAAAAAAAATAAAATTATCAATAAACACACCCACTATAATTAAACCATACATCACTCCTTGTTTATCCTATCTTCATTCTGACTAAAATCCTATTATAGAGAAAAATAAGTTTTTTTTTTAATTTTTTAATTTTTTATTTTTTTATGGATGGATGATGATTTTGAAGTTTTTATTTCTCCAACTAAGGTATGACTCGATTTGTTGCCATGCTTGTTTTTCAATTTGTTGCCGTGCTTGTTTGTCAATTTGTTGTCGTGCTGGTTTGGTTGTTCTTATGGCTCTTCTTAAACTTGCATCTATAAGCACTTGGTTTTGTAGCTTCTAATGGTTGCAGCTTTTCATCAGAATTTACAATTAACTTCTTCAGCCATTTAAACAATCAATTACCTCGTTGATTATAATCCAATAAATTGTAGAAACAAATTGATCAAAAAGTAAGGAAAAGATGAATTGCTTAATCCCAGATAATTAGTTCCAGAACTAGAAGTGCTTCAAAATTTTGTGAAAATAATTGACCAGACAACCAATGACAACTTACATTAACAGTAGAGTTGTTCCTTTTTGAAAGAACAAAAATTTGCAGAGAGGAAAGTTGGTTTGATAAGAGAAGATGATGGGGGTTATTTATTGTGGTGGTGTTGATAGCAACCCAAGTAACTTGTTTGGTTGAGAAAGAGAGCATGTGTCTTGGTTTGGGAAAGAGAGCAAATATCTTGGTTTTGTAGCAGAAAAAACAGTAGCCATAGGAAATGCTGGGGAGGGAGGGGGGACGGCAAAGGATGTGTAATGTTTTTTGTTCCTCTTTGAAAAAAAAATACTATTCAATTAAAGATTTTATTTTATAAATGGGTGTAAAGATAACTTTACACTTTGAGTTGGGTTTAAGAAGGTAGTTTAGGTAATAAATTTGGGTTTAAAGAGATATTAATTCTTTAATATAAAATAATATGGGTGTAGAGAGCAAGTTGGGTGTAGAAAGATGTTACATGGGTTCAAATAAAATTTCTTAACATGTAGTTATGGTCTTTTTGGTCAACTCTATCAGAACTTCCATAAAAAGAGTCATGGTGGAAATACCATTGCTTCAATTGAGTTAAAGTTGAGGGTCATTGCTATAATTGGGTTAAAATTAAGGGGCCATTGCTACAATTTTCTCATTTGGTTTTCTATATTTGCCTCTTACTTCAGTCTCACGTGAGTGACATGTGACTTATTTTGACTGAAGTTTTGAATGAATTGACGAAAATGATCGTAGATGCATGTTTTGATGAGTTAAAAGACCAATAGTCACAAACTTTTATTGAGGGACTATTACTCCAATTGCGTTAAAGTTGAGGACTACTTTTATAATTTTGTTTATAATATGCACACATGACAAAGTGTTTTGTAGTAGGTTGGCATTGAAATTTTGCATGTGGTCTAATATCCTAGTTGATAGGGTAGTGCGTCTCCACCTATGTGGCATTGGTTCGAAACTCTCCTCCACCCTTAATTTATTATAATAGTTTCGAACTCTTTCATTCCTTATCCTGACAATTCCTTACACAACCTGTTAATCCAACCCAAAATAGTATGAAAAATAACGGGTTTGGGATCAACACGTTAATTAATTGAGTCATTATTGGGTTACAAATTAAGAATTTGTTAACAATGGGTCCTTAACAAGTTTACCCATAGGTAACCCATTTCAATCTGTTAAGGAAAAAGTTAGTTTGATACTTTTAAACTCCTCAATTTTTTACTACAATAAGAAAAAAATCCAAAACACATTAAAAATACCAAAGCACATTAAAAAATTCATAATAATTAATTTACAACTATGAAAATATGAAGGAAAAAAATATATGCAAACACCCATGATTGCATCGTCTACGCTTTGACGATAGGCACATTGATGTTTGGATTTTTAAAACCCTACAGACCCTCATGAATAGTATATTAGGGGAGTTTAAAATTAATAAAAATTTGTAGTAATTAATGTACAAGTGTGAAAATGTAACAGAACATACAAATGCTCGTGATTGCATCCTCTACGCTTAGACCATGGTTACATCGTCGTTGAGATTTTTAAAACCTTCCAAATCCTCACAAATAATGTTTTTAGTTTGAGTACAATTTAATACAAATTCATAATAATTGATGTAGCAGTGTGAAAAATGTATTAAAAAAATTATACTCACTCCTAATGGCAAACTTTACAACTTTTTTGAAGAAGTCATCCGAAATTTAACAACATAATTTATAAACTCTATATTTATATTTAACCGTCGATTGTCAGTTACGCTCTATTTTTCTCACATGATTTTGTTTTTCAAATTTTATATTTTGAAACCCAAGATCTTTTAATAGATACAGAAAATAAACGATTCGGCTCGTTGATATCATGTATCGATGTTTGTGGTTAACTAAAATATGTTTGATGTGATATAGTTCCTAAGGCCCAAATGTCACCTCCCCGGAATCATGATAGTGCACGCTCAATCCCTAGGGCTAGACTCGGACTGAAGCGAAGGCCAAGCCTTCCGCACGGGGAATTGATCTAATCAAGTGGTTCCCGGTGTGTCAGATTGCGCAATACCTTGTCGCCCACGTGAAGTGTCAGACTACACCTACTGGTGTGGTTGCATGTTACTCCCACGATGAGGAAGAGACAAATTGTCTTTCCTTGACGTGGCATATGTACGTCAAAATGGTCCCCTCGCCGGTCTCCAATGTCCTCGACGATTAGGGTCGGGGAATGTCGGATAACATGGACAGACTCTGTAAGGCCTATATATATATATAATTATTATTAGAATTTCAAAAATCTCATTCTACATTTCTTATAAATGTATTTTTTTTTAATAATAAAAAGTTTGAAATGCCAAATGAGATTTTTAGAGTGCTAATAACAATTTCCTACACACACATACATATATCTGGTGACTCCTCATCAAAAGTTAGACGCTCAGAATCGCAGAAATACATCATACCCATTTCATCCTCTATCTTGCTAACTTAAGCGTCAGAGCCTCAACGCCGGGAGCCACCCTATGGCGCTTTCGCTCGTTTTTGGCCTGTGCAGGTTCCATACTTGACGGTTGAAAAATGGGTCCACCAGTTTCTAAAGACTTTATATACTCTGAGCAATATTTTTCCTAACCATACAAATATGACGTGATATTAATGATTCGAATCATTCGTCATTTTGCATCCGTTAAAAGATTATGTTTTCAAAAAAGATAATCTGAAAAAACGAAATTCGTTGAGAAAAATGAAGTATAAAAGTAAACGACTGTTAAATTTAAATTTATGGGATTATGGGGGTGAATTTTGGAGTTGTTTTCTTTGCAAAAGTTGTTAAACTTGTCATTACGTTGTTATTATTATTATTTTATCTTATATTTCTATTTTTTTATTTTTTATTTTTAAGTTGGCATTGGAATGGTCTTTTCCAAAATTGAACTAGAGAACAAATGCGAAATGGTTTTGAAGAGGTCGCATGAAGAGGAGGGAAAATGTCAAATGTAAAAAATCCTAAAAATTTGTAACAGAAACTCTATCAGGTATGGCCCGTATGGGCATTGGACTCTGGATGGATTGACTTTTAGCTGCTTCTGATTGAAATTTGAATGTCAACATCCTGTAACCTAAACCTGAGGAAATGTCAAATGTGAATTAGTTTTTATGCTAATAAGACCAACCAATGGCAGAAGCTGCCTACATCAGCTAATTCTGAAGATAAGGATTAGTTTTTATGCTAATAAGACCAACCAATGGCAAAGGGGATTAGGATAGTAATATAGTACTAATTCTCTATTTAACGATTTACTAATCGGTACGACTTGGTCGATCTAGACGTGATGTTAACCTTGATTTCATTAAACTTAATATTAAGAGTACAGTTGATCAAAAAATTCCATTTATTTGTTTTTAAATTAGTTCTGCAACTTGGATATGGTCATAACCCTAAGTTTTCTGCAGATTGTGCGTTGGAGGAATACTTTTGGTTTCTTCAAGTCCTATTCAGTTGTCTCGTTGTAAGCAGCTGTGTTTATTCAATCGCACAATTAACCATTTATTTATCAAACAAAATTAGCTTAATTAGTGGTTAGTGATTATCAGAATAACCAGGGGTTTACCAAATCTCAATGTTATAAAATTGGTTGTTTAACAATTAAATAGATGATAGGGTGTTGTAATCTTAGCACCATTAATGTAGCTGATTAGTCCACTTCTGGAATATATTATTGGATTAAAATTAAAGTTAGGCTTTGGTAAACTTTGAAAGGAACTTGCCATATGTTAAACAATAATACGAGAAAATCTGTCGCATCATCATTTGTGTATAAAATCTCTAAAAAATACATAATATCATTACATAATGCGAATGTTGACGATATAAAAAAAAAACTAGCAGGTCCCCTCAATAAAGAATATGTATTTTGACAAGGGGCATGCCATCTGCAAGTCTTGCCTAGAGGGGGACGAAGAGCTTGGACGACAAGAGGCAGACCAAGTCTTGCAAAATAATGTCAAAGATAATATTTTACCGTTAAATATGAAGGAGTTTTAACAAAACACTGAAGGCTTCATAATGTCAAAGACAATATTAGAATACAATTTTCTGTTAAATTTTTAAAAACAATTTTTTAGAGAAAAAAGGAATTTAGATAGAACCAAGCTTAACAGCCAACACGCATGATTTTAGTGATTTGTGCATCACTAGCGTCAAATAAACTTTGAATTAAATTGTATTGTTTTGCTGGCCGATGACGGCGACATTAATAGGGAAGGAGGGAGGAAGAGAGCCTAGTGAAGGATGGCCCGATGGGTCGCTGGGTGTGAAGCGGTGGTACTAGCGCCGGCCACCACTGGCAGGTGATATTTCTCAGTCGACGGAAATCTCACAGTCGGCGATCAGTGGTTCTTTACTCTTCTTCCACTGCTGGACTCAACGTGACTAACTCGACTAGCAAAGAAGAGATCGAGACAGAAAAAATAAATAAATAAAAAACGTACTTTTGTGTTTTCAGGACTTGGGCATGGTTTTTGAGTTTTTCTTAACTCTTAACTCCAGTTTTTAGATATGGTCAACCAAACCAGAATTCAAGATTTGTGACTCTAAAACAGTTTTTGAGTATCAAACGAAGCCTAAATTACTTATATTTTTTTTATTCCTATTAATAAATTCAAAAGATAAAGGTCTGGACTCTGGCTGTAAAATACAATCCTTTAGACATTAATCTAGAACTTCTTTCTATCTCATTTTTATGAGCTTTTAGAGGTTAATTAACCTAATTTAGGAGGCTAGGAGCATAAATTGCATAATAACTACTAGAGTTGTTGGATTACATTTGTGTGGACACTTGTCTATGATTTAGCTTATCAGCCGCATGCTATTATATGTATAATTTCATAAGAAAAAAAAAACAACAACATTGGATTAATCAAGAAAAATATCATAGTTTTGTGGATGATTTTGTAACGAATATCTTATATAATCTTATTCAATTGTATGTTGGAAGACTCAAACCAAGTGCTGTGACTGTGTTACAGGCTTACAGCTCAATTCGATCATATTGGAAATGTAGTGGCTTACCAACGAATAAACTAACATGCTTCACTAGCTCAAAATCTATAGAATACATTGAATCAAAGATTAAAAACAAAAGGTGCATGCATTTGTTGAAAGGATAAATCTTGCAAGGGTTTAAAGAGGACGGACTACTCCTCATATTACCAATTAGTTTTATGGTAAAATCTCAATTTTCTTCATGGTATCTCCCACATGTGAAGCACAACGGTCACACATGCTCCACGTCACCCCATTTGTGTTGTGTTAGGCTTGAAAATTTTCCACAATTGAGTGTGAGCATGTGAAGGTAAAAGAGTCCCACTTCGGTGAAAGGAGAAACTTTGCAAGAGCTTATAAGATGTTAAACTACTTCTCATATTAGCAATTAGTTCTATAGTAGAATCTCAACTTTATTTATGTGTGACTAGTAGAGAAGTTTGATGGCCGGCGGCAGTAGGTGCAATGGAAGAGGAGGGGAAGTGTTGGGCTACTGCCTTTTATGATTAGATTAGACTTGTTTAGTCATCTATGCATGTCAACCAAATCGACGGAGTAGCATTCTCATGATGCACCTTACATTTGTTTGATGCATATAAACAAACAATTTTAACCAAAATGTACGAAGTTTACAACCCCAATTATTTTATTCTGTATATTGGACCATTGGAGGTTAGAGCGAGTCCACGATCAATAGCGTGTACATGGTGCAAAATCATTATATGTTTTAATGCTAAGTTATTGAACTAATTAACCTAGTACTCTCTTGATTAATTAGTCTATGCATGAAATGAAAGATTAACATTGAGTTCTGCATTAGCTGTCAAGGAGATCAGATGCACTAATATAATATGAGAATAATGATGGTAGCATATGAAGCTAACAACATTCCACCACCTCTATATAAGAACACTTTACCTCTTCAACTTGTTGCATGCAATTTCTGAAGTTATCTAAACTAAATATATACAATGGCTTCAGCTAATTGTCATCCATCTGTCTTGGTTTTTGTCACTACTATTTTTCTCGCAGCTGCTATTGTGATGATCCCTACTTCATGCACTGCACAACTCACTTCTGATTTCTATAAGCAATCCTGCCCTCAGGCACTGCAAATTATCAGATCAGTTGTCAAGCAAGCGATTAATAACGAAAAGCGCATGGGAGCATCGCTACTACGTTTACACTTCCATGACTGCTTTGTCAATGTAGGTTTCAAGTTGTTATATCTCATTAATCTCTTTTTTCTCTTTCTCGTTATTGATTTTAGCTTGATACATGCCGTTGCTCATTCTCTAATAGTTTAAGCATTTAGTTCCCCGTTTATTATAGCATGTAAATTTTCATCTTGGAGGTTGATGCAATGGCAGGGGTGTGATGGATCAGTTTTGCTGGATGACACAACTAACTTCACCGGTGAGAAGACTGCGAACCCAAATCTGAACTCAATTAGAGGTTTTGACGTGGTTGATGACATTAAGGCGACTCTCAACAGAGATTGCAAGGGAAATGTGGTCTCATGCGCAGACATCTTAGCCGTGGCAGCTCGTGACTCCGTTGAGATTGTAAGTGTTAAAAAGTCTTCAGCCTTAATGAGTGAGGTTTCATTCAGTGATGCTTTCTCACCAGTTAATTTTGGCAAGTTATGTTGTTAGAATAATCTGGAGTTTGGACTATACGTTTAATTAATAATTAACTTATCATCGTAACCATCTGGTCCAGATTCATAATCTACTAACATAACATATACCAAATTATCTTAATTAGAACTCGATAAATTAATGCAAATTCTTGTGCTTGTTTTTAGTTGGGAGGTCCTTCCTATTCCTATGAAGTACAATTGGGTAGAAGAGATGGAAAAACTGCAGTCTTGAATGATGCAAACAGAGATCTTCCGCCTCCTTTTTTCGACTTCTCTCAGCTTCTCTCCAATTTTCAATCTCAAGGACTAGACCTGAAAGATCTGATTCTCCTCTCAGGGGGGCACACCATTGGCCAGGCTAGATGCACCAGCTTCAGGACCAGAATTTACAATGAGACCAACATAGACCCCGACTTTGCAGCCTCGTTGCAAAAGGGTTGTCCTTCAAATGGTGGTGACAACAACTTAGCACCGATCGATTCGACTGCAGCAAACTTTGATACCGTGTATTTCAAGGCTTTACTGCAGAAAAAGGGTCTCTTCCATTCTGATCAGGAGCTCTTTAAAGGTGATGGCAGTGACAGTGATAATCTGGTGCAGCATTACGCTAACAACCCCCAGGATTTCAAAACAGATTTCGGGGCTTCCATGATCAAGATGGGTAACATTAAGCCTCTCACTGGTTCTGATGGTGAGATAAGACTCAATTGCAGGAAAATCAACTAGGCCTTAATAGGTGTATGCTAAAAACAACAGAGTGAATCTCATTGGACAGTTCAAATGTCCACTGCATCAGAAGTTTAGTTTGAATAATTGCTGAACTCTTTTATTAAACGTGTGTGGTATTAGTTATTAATTTTTTTTTTCTCCTCCCTACTAGTAATCTAATCGTGGTTATTGAGTTGGTAAATGGTATACATAGTATTCGAAATTCTTTGTTAAACGACGGGTTTCGTACGAATAATGTCACTATCATAATGTCAAAACTGTATCAATATCACATAAATATTTTTCAGTGCACATGGTACCTACCAATGTCAACGTTGTATTTTCTGTCTATTCTCTAATAAATAACTTATGTTTGTAAGCCTACATTTGAACAAATAAAGACTGACCAAAATAGTATTTAGAATGAATTTCATATTGATGAGAAGATAAACGTTATATGTGCTTATAAATAAGTTGAGTTACTCGTCATATTTACGAATGAGTTTTATGATGGAATGTCAAATTTCTTCAAATAGATTCTAATGTCGGAACAAGTTATGTGGTTCCAGTTTTGCACAAAAATAAACCCATAAAAGAAACGGAAGATAATTTGTAAGACTATAGAGTACCTTCATGACCAAGCGAGAAACAAGATATATAAGAACGATTATTTTCAAATCCTAAAACATTTGGAGCCCAGAAAAACGAGAGAATTCTCTGACATTTCATTAATAGTATCAAAGATTAGAAACTGTTGCATCCTAAAGGTTGCTTATATAGTGCCTCATAATCAAGAATATAAAAATCTCATTTTGCGCTAGTAAACAGTAGAATTGAAACAAATTTCCACTAGGCTCGTTTAAAAGCAACAAGTCTTGCATATCTCATCGTCCCCTTCAAATTCATATATTTCAGGTTCAAACTGACATACCAATTATTAAAGTTACGTTAATTTCAACAACCTGAGAAGTCCAAAATATTTGTGAATTGCCAATTCTCCAATTATTTTTCTTAATTGATTGTCATTTCTTTTAATTTTATTGCATTTGCAAGTAAAGGCTACAACACTTCATGAGCAAATAGCTTTATTTCAGATTTTTACAAAAACTGTGAAATGATTGTTCTCCAAAGTTTAAAATTTTCCAAATAACTGTTGATGTTCAACCATTATCACATAATATAGATCATTTTTCTTAATTGATCGCCCTTTTCTTTTTTAATCTTATTGCACGTATAGTATCTCAATTTCTAGGCTACATCACTATGAGTATAATAATGACTATATTTCAGATCTGTCTAGAGACTATGACATGATTGTTTTGCAGAGTTTGAAATTTTCCAAGTAACTATTCTAACCTTATGAACTGATCTTATTCAACAACTAATTACATATTATTGATTCGACGAAAAAAAAAATTACATATTATTGATGTTCAACAACTAATGACATATTATTGATTCGACAAAAAAATTTACATATTATTGATGTTGAACCATTAAATACATATTATATATTATTTTCAACCATTGATTAAAAACACACACACACACATATATATATATAAATACAACGATATATGTTTATACTAAAGAATGGAGTTGACTAAGTCATTGGCCATCTTTTATAATTAGTATCAAACTCTCTATTTACAAGAGTATTGAAGAGGAATATTACTTGACAATGTACTGACCACCATTGCAAACGATGAATTATTCAACTATGTATTATATAAAAAGGATTTGACTTTGATATTTTAATTAAATTGGCCTGCCTCCTTTTTTTTTTTTCCGTTCATTTTGTTATTAGAACAGAGAATCTGAAATTAGTTGGTTTAACGGAACTAGACCACTTTAAATGGCTCGGATCAGTTTATTTTGCGGCAGTTGGTACGAATTTGACCAGTCGTTCCAGTAAGCGGGCTAAGGCTCCCCATTTTCACCATGGCACTTGCAAAATCTGTATAAAAAGTACCGGCATTGGTGCTATAAGTTGTAACCAGAGAATCTGTTGATCCACCACTGAAAAGCTGCTGATCAGAATGCAATAGACCCTTTCTATCCACCAGGCTCTTAAAATAAGCGTTGTCGAAGATGAAAGGGCTTGTAACATCTAGTGAAGAAAGGTTGTCATCAGTCCCGGAGCTCGCAGTACAGTTTGATTTCAAAGATGTAGCAAACGATGAATCGATGTTAGTCTCATTATGTATCCGTTTTCGAAACACTAGACACCTTGCTTGACCCATTGTATGAGATCCTAGTCACAAAATTTTGATAATACGTAAATCAAATATTACTGCTTGGAAGTCAAGTAACTGAAATTCAAGAATTTCCCAAACATATTGTTGCTTTTTTCGTTATATTTGTACTTACCAGAGAGAGCTACCAATTCTTTGGTAGTAAATCCTTTAGTTGAGAAAAAAGAGATGAGGTTATTAAGATCTAGACTTGGAGATGGGAGTTCAGTATTTGCAGCACTTAAACTTGCTGTGGTGGAGTCTCTTCTGCCCAATTGAACTGTCCATGAAGGCCCTCCCAACTGCATGACCATTTATACATTAAAAATCAATTTTCATAATTTTACATTTTTTTTTTTTTGGAGAACTGGAAATCACCATTACCAGGGCCGAAGCCAAATAAACAAGAAGGCCCACGAAGAGGCAACAACCAAAGAAACAAGAACAAAGCAGTGTACAGGGAACAAAGCAAGAGACACTGCCACACCGCAAGGGTGTCATTCCCTACACTTCAAAAAAATTAAGGAGGACAAGGAAGCCCATCCTTATTTAGGACATGCACCAACGAAGATGGGGGTTGGTTAACCCAAAAGGAACCGCACATTTCCGTATTAGATCTCGAGGCCAAACGGTCCGCCCGCCAAATTATGCATTAAATGTTACTTACCGAAAGAACTGAATCGCGAGCTGCAATGGCAAGGATATCTGCGCAGGAAACAACCCCGGGGCAGGCACTTTCTAGCTCAGATTTTATAGTATCAATCACTTCAAATCCCCTCAACGAGTTTGTATTTGGTAACGCCGTCTTTTCCCCAGTAAAATTTGCAGTGTCATCTAATAGAACAGATGCGTCACATCCCTGTTTGAAATCACACGAAAAATTCGTTAATACTAATAATGGCCATGGAGAAGGATTATATAGTTGTGATATTTGATTGAACTCAGATATTACACAAGAAAATTATTCCTGTAAAGCACACACATGGATGCAAGGTTCCTATTTTCTTTAATTCTACAACAAGAACTATTTTATGGATGTGTGTGTGCGCGAATGTGAGAGAGGACGGAGGGTATAAAGGGGCATACATTGACAAAGCAATCGTGGAAATGGAGTCGGAGCAAGGATGCCCCCATGCGATGCTCCTTCACCACTGCATTAATAACTGCATTCCGAACAATGAAAAGGGCTCGAGGGCACGTTGTCGCGTAGTGATTGGAGGACAATTGAGCAGACGATATTCTAAACAGGAATAAAAGCACAAAGAAGCAGAATCTGATAGAGTGTGAGATAAAAGCCATAGCTGACAAAAGGGAGGGAACAATATACTTCTTTTCCTCTTTTCTTTCTCCATTAGAATGGAGCTTAAAGTTGTATAAATAGAGGATTACTTTAGTGGATTATCAACCGTCTGCCGATTTACTACTATTTGTTCTAGGTCAAGGGTCCTAAGCTTTAGCCAAACGACCAAAGTTTGCTTGATTTCAATTATTATTTGAACCAGCAAAAAACATTGAGGAAAGTCATTTTTGCACTTCGCTTTTAGTCTCATACGTTCTTTCGTCTTTTTCTAGCCTCAAGACTAAATAAATTAAAGAAAAAAACAAGGGACAAAAGCAACGAATTGAGTTCAGAAGGAGAAGTTGGGAGTTCGAAAGTCACTACGCAAACATAAAATTTAGAAATTTCATCAATTTTATTATTCTTTAATTAGTATCTAACCCTTCTACCGAAACTCCACTTCATAAGAAAAGTGTCTGATGGCCTACAAATCATTGTAATGCAACAGAAAGGTTACTCATTGGTTCACGGGTTCGGATCATGGAAATAGCCTCTTTGCAAAGTAAAGGTAAGACTGCGTACGATCGATGAAACTCCCACCCCCCCCCCTCTTTCTCTTTTTCTCTCCCGCAAAGAGCTTTGTTGGCCTAGAATCAGTCTACTTTTCTAAATAGTTTTCAAGTGATCAAAGAGGGAGGAACCTAACACAATAGTGGTTAATTTGACAACATTAGTCAATCGAACCTAAACCTAAACATGTTTTTTACTACATATGTATGACCATGGTTGAATAAATGTTTTTGCGATTTCCCCAAACTTTAGAATCTTCCAACACCTTGTAGGTATAGGCACAACTTTCATAAGAAGATATTCTTACTTTGAACGCGGATATACCGGTTACTCTATCACGTAATGTAATGACCCGCCCTCAAATATTACAATTTTTATAATTTTAATGGGTGAATTTATGAAAATGCCTTTCGAGGAAAAAAATTGACTTTTGTTGACTGCATTGTTGTGTCACGTAAGATCCGTTTTCTCAGAGTATCCTTGTAGCACTCGTCACTACGAGCGTGTGGGCTCAAGTAAAATCGGATTTGGACTTACGAGGAACGTTTCACGGAACTACGAAGTCGAAGGGCAAAATATAGTCAATTCACTATTCTAGATATTAGGGTTGTATATTTAATTATTTTAATATTATTCTGACCCATGGGACCCACATGTACACTACACCCCCACTCTTCTTCTACCACATGGTATCCTCTTCCAATCTCTTGAACTCTCTCATTCTCTATTTTCCCTCTCTTTCTCCTTGTCTTCCCCGGAAAACACTCCATTCCTCTCACCATTTTCTCCCTTTCTCCGAGCACACCACCACTGCCACCAACTCAACCATCTCTAGTCTTCGTCTCTCTCCGACCTCCCTCATCTTTCTGCAATCACCGACGCCGAGCCACGCCAATGTCACCACGCAGTTCCGACAATGGCATCGAGATCCCTTCTTCCTCGTGAATCAACGCCATCTCCTGGAATCGACATTTTCTCCAACGAGTTGACTTAGAACTCAAAAACCAAGGCAAGCTTGACTGAGGAGGATTTATGACACTTTCTAGTTATTAAGTGGATTTTGGGTCGAATATCGAGGGTTATAACCTTGTTCATGTCTATCCTTCATTTTCCAGTTTTCCGGCGATGGTTCGTAAACTTTTGAGTGGTTTTCTGACCAACTCCGACCACGGTCACGGTCACAGGAACCAAAGGTATATTCCGACTCTTTGTTCTGTAGGCTTCAATTTGATATATAGAATGACTAGGTTTAGTTGAGTTTCGAGTATGGTCGGAGCTTGGGAAGCTCTGGCTTTCTTCTTTATGGAGATCGGTCGACCTACGGCTTGAAGTTGGGTCGACCCGACCCTTGCACCAGAAACCCGATCCATGTAACCAGCACATCCCAATTGGATCCAACCCAACCCAATAACTCTAGCCCAAACCCAAACCCATTAGCCCAATGTTATAACCCGGCTCAAGCCTGATTCGAATTCCAGGCCTAAATCTATTAACCCAATAACCCAGGCCCATTAACCCCAACCGGATCCTACTCGTTGACTTTCGTTGACCGTTGACCGTTCAACGTTGACTTTTGGGTTGACTTTTTATAGTTTCGGCCTAGACCTCTCATAGGCTAATTTTGACGTCCTGATTCCAAATCCGATGTCTGTTTTCCCAAATTCTATCGTATTAGTATAGTATTATTAGAAAGGTCATTATTTGTGTTTAGGTGCGTCGGTGGAAGGTGACACCATCCTCCCTCGTTCGAACGGCGCCCTAGTAGCTGAACAAGTGAGTGGACCCCTTCTTAACTTGCATGTTTTTATAAAATATTAGGCTTGCATTCACGAAAAGTATGATTTTATGATTTTAAGCCTTATACATGATTTATGATTTATCGAATTATGTTTTACGAAAGGTTATGAATTATTGGATTTATGCGTATGATATATTACAGATTTCCAAATATGATTTATAAATTATTGGATTTTCGTATATGAATTTCTATGGATTACGAATATGATCTAGTTTACATATTTATGATTATGCGGCATCATGGATTTACGAGATACGACTTTGAGCTTTTGAGCTTTTGAGCTTTTGAGCTTCGGATTTGATATGAATTTTGAGGTATGTTTTCGCTGCTTATCTAGTGAGTTATCATACAACATATCCACACAACATGGGTATGTAGACGTCTATGACCATAGGACACAGTTGATGATATCTATGTATATATTTCTTCTCTGGCGTAACCCAGAGTCGTATGGCTTCACCTTCGGGTGATGGGGCCTACCATGTTTCTTCATTGGCGTAACTCAAAGTCGTACAGCTTCACCTTCGGGTGATGGACATGTACTGCCTTTGGGCGACTATGATACCCCTAGAGAGTATAGTATTGATGAGATTTACGGATTTGCCTTTGGGCGATG
>JAOTRO020000012.1:2330188-2343876 GCA_028566515.2 Pyracantha coccinea | reverse complement strand
TCAGTCACAACCAATGTGTTGAAGGCTATCATCTTTTTAAGTTCTTTTGCAGACTCAGTACGGCTACCAACTGACCGTGCTCGTTTTACATAGTTAATAAAAATCTTTCTTACCTGCATAGATTAAAGTAAACAAAGAAGAGAGCATGTTAAATTTGAATTCTCAAACTTTTTATATAAAAATATAAATAAATAAAGCAATCAAATGGATACTCACTGCCTTGCCAGCAATAGACATGGCAGCCTCCCTAGACAATCGCAGACCGAGAGCTGCCTTTCTCACAGCTTGTTTTACATCAGCGTCGTAACCATCAACACCAGATGCAATTGCATCCTTCACAACCTGGACAGAAACCACCACAAGAATCAGTATAAAGCTTATTCCAAAATAGCAGATTTTTAAACATATTCAAGCATCTTAAAACATAACAAATAGCAGAGGCTCTAATAGGAAACTACATCAACGAGCAACTCAAATTAAGAAAAAAAAAATTATGGTACATGTACACATGCAGATGATGTGTCATGAGGAAAACCACCATACTGGTCCATGCTAACCAAATATCACAGATACCAAACAATGGACCTTAAAAGAAAAATTTGTAGTTACCTTTTCAAACAAACTGCCACAGATATCTGAATGGGCAGCCTCAACAGTCTGCTGAGGAATACAAAGCATGACCCGTAGCCTTAACAATGCAGCAACATCATCATCATTCAGCTCTCCATCAGCAACACACTGCTGAAGCTTTTGTCGGTATATTTCTAGAACAAGAAACACAAGTCAGATTCTGAGAGAGACAAAACAGACTATTCATTATAACACCAAGGTAGTGTTTGATTATGAACCAAGGGAACAGATATTCTTAAATGCACATTTAACTGTTTGATTGACAAAATAAAAAAGGAATGACTTGGTGAGTGTTTTAGAATAATTTGTACAAGCATTACAACTTCCATTACCTTCGTGAATCTGGCTGGCTCTTTGTGGATCAAAATGCAGCTCCTCACAGATATTTTGAAGGAAGGCTGCTTTGCTGTCTGCTGCTTCTAAATCACCCGATGTAACAGACTGTGAAAGACGTTTACGGTAAACCTTCGAAGTAACATCAAGCAAAATGGATTCTGCCTCTCGTTTGCCTAAACCAAATATATTCCTTAACTGATTCAATGCGGAATGCTACACAACCAAAAATTAATCATGAATAAGAATAGTATAAACGGCAGCAGCAATGGTAGCAGTTGTTAAAGCAGTTTACAAGCTAAAAAATATGCATGCCAGCCCTTGTTTACCCTACTCTCTTCCAAGCAACCTGTGGATAAAGAATCCGTAACATATGCTCTGAAGAGGAGCTTCAAGTCGTCCATCTTTCTATCAGCATCGTAGTCACCACCTAAGTCAGATATACAAGTAAGTAGAGCTGGGGTGTCCAAAATTAGCCATTAGAGACAAACAACCAAGAGACCAGTACAGATTCTAACCAAGTAAAGAAACTGGCCCAAGCCCAGGTGCAAAGTGAGCTGCATCTGGATGGTTCTTTAGTGAGATGAGCAAATTATTGAGTTCTAGCATTTTATCAAGCTCTTCCACAACTTCCGTGATTCCAGCGCTGAAAAACTTAAGTTTATTAGATTCCACTAGTGTTACAGTTTGAAAACCCATTAATGTCATCGAAACCAAAACCTCTTTATAAACTGAAAACAAAACAACTTCTTTCTACATTCACATTTTGCAGGACCATAATATCTCCGACTCTTTCATACCAAAACCAAAAAAACAAAAACAAAATCGAAATCATAACTAAATCCCCATATGGCTAAACTTGGATGATAGTGGACTTATATATTCTTATATATACAAATAACATAGCAATTAGCTGCATGCACTTCTGTATTGAAGTAGTGAACATACGCTGATCTGGTTCTGGATTTGAGTATACGAAGTGCTGCTGATATATTTGCCTCAACTAGTTTTCTTGCGTGTTCTTTGAACAAGTCTTCTGCATGCTGCATCAAACAGAATTATCCACATCAAGAAACAACTACATACAATACAGTGCAGGTCTAGCAAACACATTGCAAAGAAGGTACCTCGTCAGAGAGCCGATAAATGCGTTGTGCTTCCTTAAGCTTAACAAGCTGCTCTGCGCCAATATCTGAGAATAAGATAGCTATATTTGTCAGGATTTAGCGCATAAAGGTGTAAGAGCATTACAATCTTACATAAACAAAATGTTGAACTCATCCACTGAATAACTTTATAAAAAAAATTACTGAAAACGAGAGACTTAAAGCAAGTAAGATAATATGTCAACACTGCCACTTCCTTTAAGATAACTAACAAGTCGTTCCTGTTATGGTTTCTTAAACTGGACCATCGAATATCAAATTAGAATATAACAAAAAACTCAAATTTCAATCGCCCAGGCAGTGAATGATAAAGGCCTTAATAAATGACACGGTTACCTCTGCCAACGGATTTTAGCTTGGAAGCATACAAACGCTGGGCATTGTCACGGATAGCCAGCTCAACCTGTCAGAAAAAGGGAATTGTGAGTCATGCAGAATTATGATATCATACGGGTCCGAACCAATTAAGTTCCAACAACCATAGAATTACAAGTAAAATAGCAAGAACACTCCAGGAATAAAACATAAAGCACAACCATTACCAGTCAAAGCATCTACAAACCACGATACCTGGGAATCGGTAACTTTGAAGACACGCTTCCAAGGTAAGAGGAAAGATGAAGCGTCCCCAAACACAAGAGTCGAAACATATATCAGCTTCTGAAATGCCTGCACTGGAGACTCACTAACAATGGTCAAAGCCCTGTACCTCAACTATTCAAAGGGTAACAACAATCTCAAAGTTTCTAGCACCAAAGGCCTACCCGACGCTGCTCTAGATCACCCTCGCGGTCAGTCTCAAGCCTCTGTCTGAAAATTCGCCTACCAATCTGAAACCCGCAAACCACCAACGCATTTTAAGTTGGCCGAAAAAGAAAACTAATTTGCTGTCACAAACAGAGAAGTAAATAAAAACCCACCTCCATATGCATTGAAGCTGCTTCAGGGTCATCGATTCCCAGAGAATTCTTGAAGCTGACGATGGTATCCACTTCGTCGCCTTTGAGTTCTTGAGCTCCAGGAGGAAGAACAGCAGTGACAAAACGACAGTACAAATCACAGAGCTCGGCATTAAACGCCTCGTCTTGCTTGCTCACACCAAATCTGCAAAAAGCAACAATTTTTAACCGGGACTCACAGTAAATTGCACAACCCAGCTGAAAATTTCGCTACTTGATTCTCACTTTCTCGCAATGCCTTCAATATCCTCCTTCTTAACAGCTTTCGGGTCGTCCAACCCAGCAACGTAATTGTGCAAGTCGACGGCAGCGACCTCAGGAGCGCAAGAGTTCAAAGCGTAGACTGCTGCCCCACCGGCGGCTCCGAGTACAGCTGCACCACCATACGCTGCGTTTTGGGATTTCCCCAACCGGAGACCCAACCCGTACCCAGCAGCCACAGCTCCGGCGAACACAATTGCCGAGGTCACTATCCGGAGAGGCGGCGACAGCTTCTCGACAACGGGCTGTACGCCGGTGAGCTCTCTCTTGCCGCCGAAGACATCGGGAGGCGGCGGTGAGGCGGCGTCTGCTGATTGTTCCGAGGGGGCGGCAGAGTTCCGGGGCAATGAGACCCTGAAACGGCGTCGTCGGGATTGTACGGAGGTTGCGGCGGGGAGAGAGATGGGGTTGAGGAACGGCGAGCGGAAAGCGGAGCGCTGGGAAGTGAGAGTGGAGGGATTCATGGGCCCCACTACGGCGGGATAAGGAGAGACGACGTCGTTTGGGGAGGGTGGGGGAGTGTGGACGGAGTAAAGGGGATTTGGTAGGGTTTGGGATCGGAGACTTTTATTAGGGTTTAACGGAAAAGAAAACTGAGGAAGATTGGAGAAGATAAAAACAGGGCGAAATAAGTGCGGAAGACAGAGAGCCCCGACCCGGGGAAGACGACAAAAGTGAAATAGTTTGTTGGCCGTTGGCTACCGTGAACTAAACGTCAGCCTATTTGGGCCTAAAAGTTACGGAAAATAAAATAGGAGCTTTAACAAAACATTTAAACAAGTATCTTAGTTTATTAAAAATTTCATATTCTCCAAATTCTAATTAATTTCTCAAACATAGATTATGTTCAAAATTCATCAACAGGGTGTATCATGAATAATATTAATATTAGTTGTCTCAAAATTTAAATTTAAACATAAATTATATAATATGGAATTGAATGATCAAACATGTATTGAATTGAATAAAAAAATGGACCCAAATTGAAAAACATCAGAAGGCAATCTCTTAACAAAAAAAATGGTTAATAATTCCGATAGGTTTTTAAGGAGTCTGTTTATGCTCGTGTGATTTCCTCATTAATTAGCTGATTCTTGGCTTGTAAAGCTTCCAATTCTTCTTTTTGACAGTGAAAATGGTGGTATCCGCATCATGGCAGTCCATATCATTTTCAACAACCTCCATGACACTCTTTTTAATGTTGGCGACTTGAATTGTAGGGTGGATTTGGTGGTTTTGCATTGGGTTTGGTGGTGATGGCATGATAAAGGTTGGGGTAAGGGTTAGTTGGTGGAGACCATCTATTGATTTTGGAGATAAAGTGAACCTAGTTAATTTAACAATTTTTAATATTAGCTTAATAGATATGATATTTTCAATAGACTGAGTACTTATTTGGAAGGTTGAAAAATGTTGAGGTCTATTTAAAATGACACTAAAGGTTGGAAATTTTAGATACTTAATCCAAAACTTTAATTGAAAATTTTAATTGGACTTAAATATTGCTATTTGGGCCTAAAAGTTATGAAAAATAAAACTTAATTGGGCCTAAATATTTATTTTTCTTTACTTTCAAACATTTTTTAGTTCACTCCGAGTCTGCAGCTCCCCTTCAGAAACTCCAAAAATGGCCGTCTCCTCACTGCGACTCCCCTTCTCCCTCTGCCTCCCAAAGTTCCCATCTCGCACCTTCCATTTTTCAAAGCCAATTTTACCCCTCAGACTCAACCTTGTTTACTGCTGCTCCTCCTCCTCCCTCTATACACCCGAACAAACCTCAACCCGCTCCGGTCACAAATGGCAGTCCGTCCGAAAGAGGAAAGTGGTTCTCCGGGTCGGGTACGTCGGCACCGAGTACCGAGGTCCGTTTCAAATTTCCACCATTTTTATGGATTTTTTTTGTTCAGTAAATTTCAATATTTTTTCTTTGGTTTTTGCATTTTATATGCAAAGTTTAATACTTTATAGCTCTCTCTTTGTGTTTTCTTTCAGGCTTGCAAATGCAACGAGACGAAAATTCATTATCCAGTAAGTTGCTTCGTCTTTATATTTTTATACAAGCGATATTCTACCTTAAACTAATTTAAATTTGCGAGAATTTGAACTGTCAAAACAACAGAATTTATTTAATGTTCATTTATCGTCTTCGATTTTTATACAAGTTAACGTAGATTAGTTGAAATGAGGGCAAGCCTTGGTGCAACCGAAAGGTTGCTCTTTTCGAGTTGTGGAAACCGTGTCTTTGCAAAGCAAGGGTAAAATTACGTACAATAAATGCTCCTCCATCTCTTGTAAAGCGGGGAGCCTTGTTAGTTTGGGGTCGCCCTTTGTGTAGATTAGTTGAAATCCCAATTAAAATGGCAATGCCATGAACACTTAACCCTTGAGTCATTGACATGTGAATACGTATTTGAATCAGCTTATCATATGCATGGATGGGATGTAGCTAAAAAGAATTAACATTTTGAAATGTAGCTATTGAGAAAGAGTTGGAAACTGCCATATATAACGCGGGCGGTATCCGTGAGAGTAATCTGGGGAACCTTAACAAGATTGCGTGGGGCAGGAGTAGCCGGACTGATAAAGGAGTAATGAATCTGACTTATAACCAATTTCCGTTTGTTTTGGGTAACCTTATCGTTTGCTACTCGATTTTGAGGGTGTTTGGTTTTCATCTTTGTTGCGGTGAAATTGATGTTGTAGGTTCACTCTTTAGCGACGATGATATCATTGAAAATGGAAATCCCGGAGAATGCATGGGTTGGAGACCCGTTTGGCATGGATCTTGTGAATCACATTAACTCTTATCTGCCTCGTAATATCAAAGTTTTCAGCATTTTGCCTGCGCAGAGGTATGAAATGAGTCACAGAGTTTAGTATTTCCAGAGTGGAATCAGGACATGCATTTCCTTGTTAACGTATTGTTCCAATTTGCAGATATTAATTAAATCTAGATTTTGTTGGTATGTTCCTGGGGACGGCATGAATTTTCTTACTAACAAGTTTATTTTACGGGTTGTTAATTTGATTGCTTGTCCATTTTAGGAGCTTTGATCCTAGAAAGGAGTGTAATCTCCGCATGTATTCATACCTCCTTCCCGCTGAGGTTATTGGAATCAAAAGTCACTTCAACGCAGATGAAATTGATTATCACATCTCAGACTTCAATAATATACTAAAAGCTTTCGAGGTGTGGTGTTTCTGTTTTCATTCATTTCTGTAATACCGGCTACGGTCCTTTGAGCCCCTAAATTATTTTGGGAAATATTCTTGAATAAAGTTTGTCTGTGAATGCATTCTGCAGGGAGAACATCCTTTTCATAATTATACTATACGATCTAAATACAGGTCGAAGTATCCTGCAAAACAATCACCCAAACATGGAAAAGTGTCGATGGCAGGTAGAGGTAGATCAACCAGAGAGGCAACAGCCTCTGAGTCTGAGTCTGAGGAAAGTGACGGGGAAGAATATTTTGATGAAACATATGCATCAGAATCAAATGCTGAGGAACTGAACCAAAATTCTTCTTTTTCTAGCAATAGTGAGGACAGCTTACTCGATGCTTGTAAGAAGCAGGGAGATGTTCTAAAGGTTCAAAGTGCTGGTTCGGTCGTCCGTGCAAGATGGTTATTTGAACCTGATGAAAGAGATAGAATTGGTGCTTCTCATTTCAGAAAGATTTTTCAGTGCTCTTGTGGGAAGCTGGAGAAATCGCTTGGACATGATTATGTTGAAGTTTCCATATGGGGAGAGTCTTTCATGTTACATCAAGTAAGTCATTTTGGCGTGACCCTGAAAGTTCTTTAGCACACACACACACACACCGTACTCTAATTCGTCGCATCAATATTTCAGATTTCACCCCAATAACTAAGATATTTTCTTGTTGCCGTTTGTCTGCTTCTTACTGGGAGAGTTAGTTCAGTAACAATAATCTTTGTATGCTCACCAGATCCGCAAAATGGTTGGAACTGCTGTGGCTATAAAGCACGAGTTACTCCCTAGAGATATTCTGACATTGTCACTGGCCAAGTTTTCCCGGATAGTCCTACCACTTGCCCCATCTGAAGTTTTGTTTTTAAGAGGGAACAGGTTTTCAATTAGGGTAAAAAATGTAACAAGGCCTGAAATGACGACAATGGTTGAATCAGAAGAAATAAATAAGGCGGTTGACGAGTTCTTCATATCTGTTATGTTGCCGCAAGTTTCAAAGTTCTTAGATCCTTCAGGATATCCTTGGAATGAATGGGTTGAGAATTTGGATAGGAACACAGGCATTCCAGATGCAGAATTGGATGAAGTCAGGAACGCTTGGAAAGTGTGGAAGGAAAAGTTTGACGGTTTTGCATCAGTCCGAAACCAAAGAGACAAGGTAGAAGCTGATGATTGCACTGGATAAGGTTTCTCATGCATGGTTTATTGGGATCTAACCAGAACATCCTTTTATGTTGCTTTGGAAATACTCCGAGATCATACAAACTCAAATGCAAGAGGTGAGACAGCTTTCTGTAGTTTATATTAACAAATCAATATGATACTAGTGCATGCGTACCTGGTTTATTGAATGCTCATCGTAGTTCGATCATAACATACTTTCACGGTCTTGAATGTCTTTGAAAGCATAACATGGCGAGCTCTCTTCCTTCTACAATAAGGCAAATTTCATAAAGCTAATATTTACAAGGACTCTGGTGTTTTATGCAGGTGTAACGGACTGTGGAGTTCATCAAAATCAGCCGTGGTTTATTCACTGCCGGTGCTGACTCGGCAACCCGACGTTATTTCCATGACAAGAAAGTAAAGGAAACAGCCTGTATTTCCTGTGCTCTGATACATGTTATTGAATTGTTAAGCACTCTGTCATTGTTTACCGAACCGGTTCGATCATTTTTTTACTACATAGGGTATTTCATTTGTAATTTGGTGAGCATAAAGCTTTGATGTTATTCTTTCAGAGCTTAACAAAATATGAGTTATGCAAACGTAGTTTACAGCCGACCCTGTAGGATAAGGCTTTGTTGTTGTATGATTTTGTATCATCCAATGGTTCTTTACCGATATTTTCTTTTTCAAGTTTGCAATGCTTTTACCTCGACTTCACAAACATTATTGCTGTCAAAATTATGCGGCGTTTTTTCCCCTCAAAAGTGTGGTTTTTGTTAAGTGCCATTTTCTCCAAAAAGGGTATGTGTTATTGTTCAGTGTCATTTTTGGACGGAAAGGTGAATGGAAGTGGACATAGGTGTCAAACTACAACACTTAGTTTGAGTAGTTATTTGTAATTTTCTTTTAGTTTAGTTAAGTGCACATATTTAAAAACTGAAGGTGTCATTCGGGGAATCGCCTTAGATTTAGAATGAATCTTCAATAAGGCTTCCTGACTATGACAACTCTTATATTGAGTAGGGAGTACATTGAGTAGGACTATATGAATCAGTTGGATGTATGGGCAGATCCACTCGTGGACCCGGGTGGTCTCGGGACCATCCAGACTTTCGAAGAAGCACCTTTGAGGACTTATGAGGACCACCCAATGGCCTGGACATGTGCTGGAAGAGAGAATACCAAAAGAGTTGTGTAGATGTTCTACAACAGAAGCTTAGAACCAAGAAGAAAGATCTAATTTCAAACAAAGTGGAACACAGAGAAGACCGTCATGGTTCTGTTGTTCTTGGACCTTGGTTACAAAGAAGAAGAAAGACTTTCTCTCTCCATTTCTCATGTGACCAATTCCCATTTTTCTTTTTCTTTTTCCTTTTAATTGTTTTCCAATCAAGTTATGCCACCCTAACATTTTAATTAATTAGCAAAGGGATGGTGTATTACTCAACCAATATTTTTATGCCGTATGTTAACACCATTATTTTTTTTTTAATTTTCTATAAATTCATATGACCTCTAAAAAGTATTCCATAAAATATTATGGACTCGTAGTCACTTGAACTTTCATCTCATATCATCAAATTTACTAAAATACTAAAGCAAAAATTTTGATATTTTGTATCTTACAGTTGAATAATAACCTCAATTAAATAATAAGCCCCAAATTTTAGTTTACTTATAGTTAGTTTACTTAAATAGGCACTTACTTGTATGATACATATAGTTAGTTTACTTAAATCTGCTTAGTCCTTCTAGGCCTTTACCTAGACCCGTCTCCAGATTAGCGCCTAATGTCCTTTGATTAGAATCATCCGATGTTAGAATCTTATCTGCAATTGGTTGGATGGGATCAAAATATAAAAGTTTCTCATACTTTGTGAGACGTGGTACTCAAAAAGAGACTTACCCTACAGGTGAGGTGGTTGGCAACCGGACACAAACTGGGAGAATTCCTAATGACTGCTCATGTGTTTTTTTTTAATTGGAGTTTCTTGGAAATTCTTGGTGGGATTAATGCAAAGCGTGGTTTTCATTCTTTCTGGTTCATGTCCATAATTAGCTAGATCGTGAGTAAGGACTTATTACCATTTGAAGCAGTTACTATCGAAATGGACACACGTTCTTATGATCATCCACTTATTATGGATTTCCAATTCATTAATGTATATGTAATTATATGTATCTATACGACCAGAAAAAGGGGAAAATATATAATGAAATTACACGAATAAAAACGATCATTAAAGCACCAAAGCTTGCATATCCTTTCATCCTTCAACCACATGATCACGGTTTGAAGATATTTTTCAGTGTGTCCGAAACACGGACATATACATCATAGGTCATTATACAAGTGGAGAGACTTGAAAAAAAAAAAAAAAAAACTTCCCTCCATTTATATAGTAACATAGAGCGCCCATGTGTTCTGGGCATTGAAAATCTTTCCATAGTTTATTTGGTAAGAAAAACAAAAAGGTAAATACAATTCTCATTAGTTTTATGGCTCGAGCAAATCCATAACCTATATATGCTTGCCATAAAACTTGCATTATTCTTGTAATTAACTTGATCAGGATGAAAGAGTTAATCCTTGCATTGTTCTTGTCGTTGGGTAACTTCACTCCAGTTTTGAATGGCTTGCAACATCGCTTCTTTCACTACCTCAACATCTTTCTGGTCAGCACTTGGATTATCCTACAACATCAAATTCAAGAGAATAAATCTTCAAACATGTTCAAATTAGGAAAATCATACGCTTCAAAAGAGAGGCAATTGTTCCAACGTATTCGAGGCAGTCAAGGAGGAGAAAAGGGAAAATATCTTTTATATATATATATATATATATATATATGCTCATGTAAAGTAATAAATTCCCTATAAAAAAAATTGTATTTTATGTTCCATCATTTGTTTAAGTACGTGTGAGCCTCAATTATATGATGCATGTGATCAGAATATTTGTGTAAATATATGAATACGAATAAAACGAGACAGATTCATCACTTTTTATTATTCTTACATTGATTGTTCCAACAGCTTCTAGAAGAAAATTGTTGGAACAAGAAACCCTAGCTTGATGCACATCAAGGCCTAGCTCTCCAAAAGCTTCCAATATGAAAACAAGTAACCCACTGCATCTTTTTTCAGCGAACATCTTAATCTGAAAGCCTCTCTCTCCAGCTTCGACTTTGAGTTGCTGATGATACATATGATGAAAAGAAAGAATTAAACCCCAATTAGAAAAATTCTTAAATAAAAATTAATGAATTAATCCCTTGGCAATAAACTAAATAAGGATGGTATATGGAACTTAGATACTACCACAGGGAAAGAGTTTTGGGAAGTTGAGGTTTCCGCTGAGGCTATCATCTGTTGATTCATTTCCTCCACTTTTCGCTTTAAGTTTTGTATGTACTTTGATGCATCCAATATAATTGAGGTTTTACTGTGCTGCACACATACACACAAAGCACATGGATAGTCATGAATCGTGAGTACTGTATATACATGTATGTGCGTGTATATACATATCTGTGTATGTGTGCTGTAAGTATTAAGATTAGAATTTAAAAGAGAAATGAATTGTAGAAATTTTCAAATAGCCTTAGTTTGAAATCAGAGAAAAGCTCGGGATTCTTGGTTTCAAGAAAAACGAAGAAGATCATTATGATGATAATTCAATAGGGTAATATATAAGTAGAGAAAATGAATATATACATACATATATATATATATATATGAATACACATGAGTAGTACCGCATGGGACTTAGAGATGGAGCGAAGGGTTAGCAGTTTCTTGGATACTGGCGCTCTCTTCATCTGCACCTTGGAGACCATGGCCTCTCTCTCTCTTCCTGCTGATGAATATATGTACTTATAAAGTATAAGTTGTGATGGAAAAAAGAGAGAAGAAGTTACTAGTGATTATTACCATCAACCTCAACCCACTTTAACTAAATATAATAAAATCTTCATAATATTTAATTGTAGAACATGTGAGAAAGATGTATAATGTAATGGCTCCAACATCATATATAATCTTAGGATATTGTTGGCATTCTAAGAAAGTCATCTTGCGCTTCTCATTAGTGAAAATATAATATTGAAGGAGTTTATGATGACTATTTCAAATTCTCTTAAAGGCGTGATTCATTGTGTAAACCTCACTTATAATTAAAGTGTCTTTAATTTGATCTCATATATTGACATGATTTATTGTTTTAAGTATGGAATCATCACTTACAGTTTAGTTTCTAGTATTGAATTAGTTAATCGCTTAGATGTTAGGACATAAGCACATTTTGGGCCACATAATTTGATTCTTCAAACCTAAAATCAAAGTTATGTATGACCATTCTATACAATAGCGGAGCCAATATGGGATCATTGGTTGCCCATGACTCCTACAACTTTAAAATCCATGTGTATATTTGGCTATGTATTTGTATTTGACCCCTATAAATATTTATAGCAAACAAAATCATAACTTCCTCCGCCTCCTAATTTTGTTTTCTTTTATCATCCCTCTTCCTTTTCTCTCTTTTTGGGTGCTATGCTCTATATATATATTGTGTGAACCAAGTACTTGATGAAATGTTTCAGTTGCCAATCCTTGACAGTCTTCAACTTTGCTCGACGGTTTCCTACAATTGCCCTCGACAAGTCTTTACTTATCATAGTAGTTGTCGACGTAGTTGGTGTAAGCTTTTGACAACTGTTGGCAGAAATGGTCCATTGAATTTTTTTTTGTCGAAATTATGACCCTTTGAAAATCCTGACTCCGCCACTGATTTTATATCTTAAATAATCAACCCTGCCAATTGGATAGAAATGAATTTTTGTCAATGTGTATTGTCTTTACGTTTTGAACTGGGAATTTTTATATTGTTTCATTATTGAAGTGTTCACATTACAAATGTTACAAATATCACGATATAGTGATATAGTTATTTACTTGTGAGCGAAACTTAGATTCGATTCTTATAAATAGTAGATTGGATCAAACACTTATGTTGGAGAACATTTCACCGCATGGTAACCTAAATAACAATATCATTCCCTTTACGTAGTAATAATGTAACTAATATATATTAAGATTTATATAAAGATGTATAGACTCCAGCATATTTTTCTCTCATTCCCACATAAACATCATGGATGAGGAAAACTTGAAATGTGGTTGCATACTTGCATGGAATGAGAAGTAATAATTATAGAGAAGCATTGAGAATGACAAAGCCAGCTGGGAATGGAGGGCGTGGGGACATTTTGGAAAATAATTTATGGAATTTATGAAGCAGAGATTTTGCATGGGATAACAGTACTGTCTAGTAGTCACTCAATCAGCAAGCGAGGGTGGTGGAAAAAGGATTTATATAGTACGAATATACTGTTAATATGACATTTTATGCTAATAAAATAAAAATATATGTAAATTTTTATCTATATATTCTTATTTTATTATTCATATGAAAAGTTACGTGATAGTGTACTAATTTCATATATCTTGTTATATATCGGGTGATGGTGGGTGGGGTTAACGTGAGAAGAAGGAATCTACTCGTGATTGGGACACCATCGAAACTAGCAAAGGAAGCGTCAAACCATGTTCAGTTTTTGTGTTCTGAATGCCTCCAAACCTTCCTCACGGGAAGGAATTATACAGTTATATACTCTCTCTCTCTCTCTCTCTCTCTCTCTCTCTCCCCCCACGACTGCACAACCCTATTTGGCATTTGTTTCTTTATTTGATTCCTTTTTAAAATCGCCATTTGATTGCAATGCATGCCTATCCTACCAAACAGCAAACCCTTTTCCAAGTTTGTCGTATTTTATGTAGCCTTTTTATTGTTTCTCCTCCTATTTTCGGCACCTTCAATTTATTTTCTCTAGAATTTTTTATAAAAATTCATATTTATTTTTAGGGTTTAAGATTGCTCTCCTGTTAATTGAA
>JAOTRO020000012.1:2312968-2330088 GCA_028566515.2 Pyracantha coccinea | reverse complement strand
GTCACTCAACTTTACCCAAATTGTAGCAATGGTTATTTCAACATAACTCATTTTTACAAAATTCTGAAGAAGTTGACGAAAAAGACCATAGTTATACATTTTGATGAGTTGAGAGACCCCAAGTTTAGCAATGGTCATTCCAACATAATTTATTTTGACAAAATTCTAACAAAGTTGATACAAATGGCCATAGCTACACATTTTGATGAGTTGAGTGACCCCAATTGTAGCAATGGTCATTTAAACATAACTTATTTTGACAAAATTGTAACGAAGTTGACGAAAATGATCATAGCTACACATTTTGATGAGTTGAAGTACCAATGATTATGAATTTTTAGTTGATGAATCATTACTCTAATTTAATTAAAGTTGACTGCTGCAATTTACTCTTTACTAAACAACATTAATTTTAATTAATTTTTTCGAAATTAATGTTTACAAAATGATTTGCAATATAATCGGGCCGCGAAGAATTTTGAGAAGGAAGAGATAGACCGGTCAAGCGACTAGGTGGATCTTAACTGACAAAAATACCCCTTTCCTTTCATCGACCACACATCTTATTGGCTAGCCTTCTCAACATATCGTATACCTTCCCGCACTTGATATCGAGAACCTTCCCACGTTCGGACCACCACATCTGACGGCGTCGTTTCGAATTGTAAACAATCACCAGCTCCGCAAATTGCAATCGCAACTCTTCTTCTTCTTCCTCCTCTTGCTCTGCAAGTCGCTCCATCTCCATCTCCAAACGGTGTCGTATCGACTCGATTCTGAAGAGGTAAACAGTAATGGGGAAACAGAAAGGAGATGCAGCTAGGAGCAAGGCACGCCCTTCAAGCAGCAGGTAAACAAAGACGAGAATTTTCTCTTTTTAAATTCTCAAAATTTCCAAGAAATTTCAATTTTCCATCGATATTTATGTGTTTAATATTTTATTATATGGATATTGATAGTCTGGCGGCGTCGCTGGTGCCGTCGGGTTCTACCGCCACGGTGGGCTTCGGTGGCTACGTCGGCGGTTCTCGCCTCGAGGCTTCCCTCCCCAGCGAAGATTCTAAGCCCTACGTGGTACGTTTTCCATATTATTTATTAAATTTTGGAAGTATTTAATTAAGTTCTTGTTTTTATGCTTAATGCATTTAAATGAACTGGTAGAATGTGTGTAATTTCTGTTATTTTTTTTAACTTAATGCTTTGATAGTTTAATTAATTGGAATTAATTAATTTTTTTCTTGGCTTTAAAATGCTGATTTAAGTTGGTCTGATGAGACTAAAGTTCCCATTTTGCTTAAAGAAATTTACTATTAGTAAGGGAGTTCATGTGCAACCTCGTTTCGGATGAGCTGAGTATCTGGTTCCATGTTGATTTTTCGTTAATGCAGGATGTAGATAGTGAATTGGCTCTACATTTGAAGAGGCTTGCAAGGAAAGATCCGACCACCAAGGTAAGCTTGTGTAAACACGCTTGTTTTTAACCCTTAATACTTTGAATTTGTTTGTGTGTGATGGTAAGATTTGATTTGACTTGTGCTCTTTAATAGCTTAAAGCTTTGGCATCTCTATCCGCACTGCTCAAGGAAAAGTCCACGATGGACATAACGCCAATCATTCCGCAATGGGTATAGTTTCTTGCTGCTTCATAATAACATTAGAGTTACAGCAAAAGCATGTATCTTGCATTATAGTTTTGGCTAACTTTTTCATGTAATTTAGACATACGCCACTCTTTTTTTGTAGGCATTTGAATACAAAAAGCTTGTGGTGGACTACAATAGGGATGTTCGGCGAGCAACTCATGACACGATGAACAATCTTGTCACTGCTGTTGGGTTTGTATACTTTCACTTTTTACTATTCTGCCTGTTGTTTCTGGATAAAACATGCTGTTTTGAAATCTGTGAATTTAAAGGAGAATTCTATCCTGAGCTTTAAATCTTGTCGGATATACCGTGAAAAATTCATTGCTTTGGTTTGGTAGTTGTATACATTTTTAGCTTGATGGATAAGCTCCTATGTGAGATGAGGATTCTTTTTTAAAACAGCACAATAATTTTAATAATCCACACACCATGTGATGGCTTTGTATATGCTATTTTTCTTTTTCTTTTTCTTTTCTCACATAGTTACATTGTCTGTAGAATCTCCCTCCCTCCCTGCCTCGGCATCCCATGACCTCTTTTTAGCATTTCTCAAACTTTATTCACATAGGACCTCTTTTAAAACAATTAAATCCCTATGCTTTGAAGTGCCTTTATTGTCAGTGCATAGTAGATGCATGTGTAAGATCATCATGTACTGACTATAACCTTTCATTTAGCTATTTAGAATGTTGATTAGCTCGACTTTTCCTAAATGCACTGAGACAATCATGGTTGTTTGTTTAGGAGAGATTTAGCTCCACATCTAAAGTCTCTGATGGGACCATGGTGGTTTTCTCAATTCGACCGACTTTCTGAAGTTGCTCAAGCTGCAAAGCGCTCATTACAGGTTATTTTGCAAAGTTTTGTCATTTTTTATGTTGTTTAGCATTAGATATTGCCCTCAAAATGCTAGATTTTGCATCAATAGAAGTCTTGAAATTCTACTTGAAATGAAGAATGAAAATGAGTTTTGTATTTTAGAAATTTGTGAATTTTATCCCTTTTTCAAAGGAAACACAAAAATTTAAGGGCTGAGCCTAATGTAGAAAATTCAGAATCTATCAATTATATTCTCATAAAGAAGGAATGTATTGAGTATAATAATCTATCAAGTATATTGCATGGAATAGGTGCAACCCTATTAGGCTGAATGCAGTGGAGTATGCCCCCACAATGGTACTTTATTGGTTCGAGATGTGCTATTCCAGAGTGCATTTTTTTGTCTGGGCTTTGGCTTTGATCTCTTGGCCTGGGCTACCTACCACACATTTGTGGTGTACTTGGGCATCAAACCGGTCCAGCCTTCTCTCAACTGTTGGTACTGTTGCCTTAAGTTCACAATACTTATTCTCACCATATCCACACTTTTTGTAATATTTTCTTCTCAATTATTTCTTTCTTTTTTGCGGGGGGCTGTGAAGATTGTCTTATTGTTCAAACCTGGTGCTGATTGTCCTATTATTTGAAACTCATTTTTGAGCTTTTGTGTTTCATATATGACTTTGGGTTAACTCTTGATGTGACTCTAATTGTTGCTCACAACAGGCAGCTTTTCCAGCTCAGGAAAAGAGACTCGATGCTTTAATTTTATGCACAGCAGAGGTTTTTACCTATTTGGAAGAAAATCTGAGGCTTACGCCGCAAAGTATGTCTGAAAAAGCAACTGCTATTGATGAATTAGAAGAGATGCATCAGCAGGTATGCTTTAGAATATGTTATCTCATCCCAGTGTAATATGCTTTAAACGATGAGCATATGTCTCATTAGAAGAAAATGAAAAAAATATTCTCAGATTTAATGTTTCTTATCCTGTTGGATTGCAGGTGATATCTTCTTCACTTCTGGCATTGGCTACACTTCTTGATGTCTTGGTTTGCAAACAACAAGGAAGACCAGACTCTGAGAAGATAAATGCTCCACCAAAACATGCTTTGAAAGCTAGGGAAACAGCTATTTCTTTTGCTGAAAAGTTGTTCACTGCTCATAAATATTTTATAGACTTCTTGAAATCTCCGATTTCTGCTATCCGTTCAGCCACATATTCTGTATTAAGTAGTTTCATTAGAAACATTCCTCATGCCTTTAGTGAAGGAAACATGAAAACTCTTGCTGCTGCAGTATTTGGTGCATTTCAGGAGACGGATCCTGCTTGTCATTCATCAATGTGGGATGCAGTTTTGCTGTTTTCTAAAAGGTTTCCTGACAGTTGGACTTCTATTAATGTACAGAAAGTAGTACTAAATCGATTTTGGAATTTTCTTAGAAATGGGTGCTTTGGATCTCAGCAGATTTCTTATCCAGCTTTACTACCTTTTTTAGACACTGTGCCATCTAAAGCAGTAGTGGGAGAAACTTTTTTGCTTGAATTTTTCCAGAACCTGTGGGCAGGAAGGAATCCATCTCATTCCTTGAATGTAGATAGATTAGCATTTCTTGGGGCTTTTAAAGACTGCTTTCTTTGGGGATTGCGTAACGCATCAAGGTGAAATTTTTTTCTGATGGTGTTCAATAATTTTGTGAATCCATCTGGGTCTGTGCCCAGTGGGATTTTCAGTTTATGTATTTTTCCTCCTCTTTTTTTTACTTTCATATTTTAATTGTTTTTCTTCTGATACCAGATATTGTGACAATGTGGATTCCATCTCTCATTTTCAAGTAAATCTTGTTAAAAATGTTCTGGTAAAGCTATTGTGGCGAGAGTACCTTTTTGCTAGTACCTCAAAACATAAGGAGAAAACCTTATCCAGATTATCAGTAGATTCATGTGAAAGTGGTTTGATTTCCAACGAGAAGACCGTGGGAACATTGAATATTATGTACCCAATGAGCTACTTGAGAGAGTTGGGGAACTGCATTGTTGGGATTCTTTCAGGCATTTATTCGCTCGAGCATGATTTGCTCTCAGCTTTCTCTGCAGAATTTGAGGAGAATTGTCTGGGTTTGTTTAATGATGATGGTAAATTGGGAACAGACAGTGAGCATGCAGAACGAGTTATTCAATTTATATCATTACTTGGAGAACATGCAATGCAGAAAGGTCAAAGTTGGCCTTTGGGTTGTTTAGTTGGACCAATGTTATCTAAGTCATTCCCATTGATGAGATCACATGTAAGTACCTATTGCACAACCCCTTGATAATTGAGACAAATTTATGTTAGGAATTATATATATTCTTCTTCTGTGGATTGTAATATCTGGATAGCTTACAACTGATGAGATAGTTGTCTATGTTCTGGGGTTGCTGTAAATATCTGTTGTCTCTTGCTAGCATCTTTATTGGCTGCATCGGAATAGTACCTATGGTTACATGCTGACTTGTTTTTCCGTACATTGCAGCTTGTGGAGTATAAAAGTTCACTTTCTTTCGTTTTAGAAAACTCAACCTTTGTTGTCTTTCCATTAATTCTTTCCCTTGCCTTCCAATTGTTGCAGTCTTCTGAAAATGTTTTAATTCAGTAGTTTTTTAAAGTTAATAAAGAAAAAGATTGTTATGGTAATGGACGTAAAGATGGGTAGTGAATTCACTGAATTGAATTATGCCATCTTGAGAGTCGATGTATTGCATAATTTACATATTATGCTTTGTAACTTCTAGTATTCACTCTTCTATCTTGTTTTCTTGACATCAGGATTCACCTAATTGTGTGAAGATTCTATCAGTTGCTGTTTCTGTATTTGGACCACGCAAGATAGTCCAAGAGCTTCTTATCCAAAAGAATCTTTCTTGGGATCATTCTATTGATAGGGGGGATAAAGAAACCGAGGCAGATCTATTCATGCAAATATTCAAGGAGAAATTTGTTCCGTGGTGTTTGCATGGGAATAGCTACTCCTTAAGTGCTCGGCTTGATTTGTTATTTTCGTTGCTTGATGATGAATATTTCTCTGAGCAATGGGATATTGTTATCGGATATGTGACTGCTCTGGAACATTCTGGATGTGCAACTTCTTTAGACTCTGACCACATAACCATATTTTCAATGCTCTTAGAGAAAGCAAGAGATCGAATTGCAAGCACGAAAGAAGGAGAAGTATCCATGGGCAACCCAGAAAACTGGCATCATGAGCTTCTAGAGTCAGCTGCTGTTTCTGTTGCTCGTTCCCCACCTTCCGGAACTTGTAATTCTCAGTTTTTGTGGTATGTGTATAGTATTTGTTCTGACTGATTTTTTTAAGATGGAATAGCTCCAGATTATTCGTTCCTTCTTTCCCGGGATTGACTACTTCTATATTTAAAAAAGAAAGCTATTGATCATCTGAAAGTATCTTTGCTAAACTTGATTTATATGTATCTGGCTGATATTGTAACCTGAAAATGATTATATAGGATTAAAGTCCTCATTTAATGTTGTGTTTCACTTTCATGGACTAAAACTTTATTGCCTTATCTGCAGCACTGTTGTCGGTGGTTCAACAAAAAGCAATCAAACATCTTTTGTGTCAAGAAATACGTTGATCCTGATATTTGAGGAGGTATTCAAGAAGTTGCTTTCTTTTATTTTGGCGTCCTCCTTTACTTGGGTTAGGAATGCAGGTCCTCTATTGAGTCCCAATCTATTGTCTGCTGTGGAAAACTGTATTGGGCCAGAATATGAAAGTTCCGTCACCATGTTTGAGATGGCTCAGTTTGCTCTTGGAGTACTTGATGGCGCCTTATTTTCCTTGAAGAAACTTGGTGAAGAAGGTGGGCTGGTTCCAGTTATCTTATCCGCAGTTTTTATAATTGATTGGGAGTTTCTGGTATTATTAACAACAATAGATGATGCCCCTCATGATGAATCAAAGGAAAAATTGAAGGCCAGGCTGGGATTTGGTGAATCTTTTCATGCTTTTCGATGTAAGATAAGTAATCAGTTCTGGAAAAGCCTTAGCTTACACAATCGGCAGGCATTGGGGCATATTTTGATTCAGAGTATGAGATCTGCCATATTTATTGAAGATAAACTAGAAACAGAAAAATTCACATCTTTGTGTTGCTTGTGGATGCTTGAAGTTCTTGATTGTGTCTCTCAGAATCAGTATGAGGAACAAAATCTGTTAGACCAACTTCTTTGCAAGGGTGATAGCTGGCCTTTGTGGATTGTTCCCGATTTTAGTAGCCCCGAGGGATTAGTGCTAAAAAATTCATCTGCTGATATCCAGGTACGTGGGGATTATTCAAATTATACATGTGTTATACATTCTTGTTTATGCAATCTTCTATTACATGGAATGTGTAGACTTGTGGACTCATAGTTTACATATATGACAAATTCAGGACTTTGGCCATCGCAAGTTTGTTTCATTTATTTACAAGATCATCTCAGAAGTTGGGATTGATAGAGTTGTTGCTGGTCATGTAAAACATAGTCTCCCTCCCTCCCAGGGAACAACAAATGAAGGGCTTACTCGATCTTGGCTTGCTTGTGAAATATTATGCACATGGAGGTGGCCAGGAGGAAGTGCTGTTTCTTCGTTCTTACCTTCCTTGAGTGCATATGCGAAGAGTAGAAATTACTCTTCCCAGGAGAGCTTGTTAGATTTTATTTTCAACATTTTACTTGATGGAGCACTTATTCATGGAGGATGTGATGCACAGAGTTTTGTCTATCTATGGCCTGCTTCAAATGATGAAGTGGAGGATATTGAAGAACCCTTCTTGAGAGCTCTTGTAGCTGTACTTTTCACTCTGTTTAATGATAATATATGGGAAAGAGAGAAAGCTGTGATGCTGTTTGAACTGCTTGTGAATAAGCTTTGTGTTGGTGAAGCAATAAATGCAAACTGTTTGAGGATTCTTCCTCTGATTGTTAATGTTCTTATTCGGCCATTAAGTCAAAGAAGCATCGAACCTAATGATGAAGAGACACAGCCTGATTCTTCTGGGGAAAATCGTGTACAGGATATTATTGAAGGCTGGCTTCAGAAAGCTGTATCATTTCCACCCTTGATCACATGGCAAACAGGACAAGGTAAAGTCATGTAATTGCTGTAAGTCAATAAGTCTATTTTTGTCAACTCACTAAGGTTAAGTATATAATCACATGGTTGAGACTTGAGAGTAACAATAGAAACTGTTTTTATTTCATACATAGAATGCCCACCTTGACACCTCAGAGGGTAGGGCTGGCCTCCCTCATCTTTCACTTGTGTTAAAGGGCCATGAATGATACTGCTTAAGGTTTATGTGATTGATTTACAGTATTGTCTTCTCAGAAATTTTATTAATGTGTCATTTTTATTTCTTCCTGTAGATATGGAAGATTGGCTTCAGTTGGTTATAGCTTGTTATCCCTTTAGTACACTGGGGGACATACAAACACCAAAGCTGGAGAGAAATGTCAGCTCTGCAGAGAGAACACTCCTACTTGAATTATTTCGGAAGCAGAGAGATCCTGGCACATCAACTGTAATTAATCAGCTTCCAGTTGTGCAGACTTTACTATCTCGGCTAATGGTTATTTCAGTTGGTTATTGTTGGAAGGAGTTTAATGAAGAAGACTGGGAGTTTGTGTTATCTCAGTTAAGGCGCTGGATTCAGTCAGCTGTTGTAATGATGGAGGAAATTGCTGAAAATATTAATGACATTATCACAAGCCGCCATCTTTCTGATAATCTCGATGCCGTCCTTAATAAGCTTGGGAAAATTGTCTATATTTCAGATTCCTTTACCATAGACATTGCGAAGAATGCCCTTTTATCATTTTCTCTCTGTTGTGGACCTTTTGGTCTCCAGCAAGCAGAAGATGCAGATAACATAAACCCCTTGAGAACAGAAAGATGGGACCCCATCAAAGATCGAATTTTAGAAGGTATACTTAGATTGTTCTTTTGCACCGGCATTGCGGAGGCCATCGCACGCTCCTGTTGTGATGAGGCTGCATCTCTCATTTCATCATCCCGATCTGAACATTCGCATTTTTGGGAGTTGGTGGCCTCAAGTGTTGTCAACTCATCGACAAACGCTAGAGACAGAGCAGTGAAGTCAATAGAATTTTGGGGGCTCAGCAAAGGAGCCATTAGCTCTTTGTATGCAATCCTTTTTTCTTCGAAACCCGTTCCTTTGTTGCAGTTTGCCGCTTATTCTATTATTTCATCAGAACCTGTATTACAGTTCGCTATTGTTGAAGACAAAACTTCTTTAGACAGTGTCACTAATGGCGAAGAGGATTCGTCCCCTCTTGATTTATCAACAGAAACAAGCATCCATTTAAAAGAGGAAATATCTTGCATGATTGAAAAGCTACCGTATAAGGTTCTTGAAATGGATCTGGTGGCAGAGCAGAGGGTAAATGTGCTTTCACATAGTAGTAGCTAAATGAATCATATATGGCCTGCGTTCCATCATTATATCTTCAGTTACTTTGGTACTTTCTAGCTCTCTGCTATGGTTTTTTATTTCTTTTGTTCTCAAATTTGCAGGTACATGTCTTCCTTGCGTGGTCTTTGTTGCTATCGCATTTATGGTCATTACCATCCTCATCACCTGCAAGGGAGAGACTCGTCCAGTATATACAAGATTCTGCTAGTTCAGTGATTCTAGATTGCCTTTTCCAGCATATTCCTCTACAACTGTGCGTGGCACCTATTCTTAAGAAGAAAGATGCAGAGCTTCCTGCTGGTATAGCAGAAGCTGCAGCTGCAGCAACACACGCCATCAAAACTGGTTCAGTATTGTTTTCTGTACAATCTCTGTGGCCTGTTGAACCTGTGAAAATAGCTTCGCTTTCTGGAGCAATGTTTGGTTTGATGCTCCGCATCCTTCCTGCTTATGTAAGACAGTGGTTCAGTGACTTACGTGATCGTTGGGCATCCTCTGCAATTGAATCCTTCACAAGATCATGGTGCAGCCCACCTCTCATCACAAACGAATTAAGCCTGGTATGTTTAGCTTGAAAGATATTGTTAATTTTGTGTTGCTTCTGAGGTGGCCATAGCTTGACAACCATGATTTCTCTCCGCTGCTTCGCTAGTGTGAACCTGTTCATACACGCAGGAATCTATAAAATGCTGTTATAATTAATAACTTAACCATGTTTGCAGTGTGATTATTGAATAGTTGTAGAATAGTATCCTCACTTTAGCAATCAAGAATAGTATCCTCAATGACAATAAATTGTGTTCTAATTCTCATGCAGATTAAAAAGGATGAAATAGCTGATGAGAATTTTTCGATTATCGTAAGCAAGTCAGCAAATGAGGTTGTTGCTACCTATACAAAGGATGAGACTGGACTGGACCTTGTTATCCGTCTTCCTTCATCTTACCCGTTACGACCAGTCGATGTTGATTGTCGGAGGAGCCTAGGTATTAGTGAAGTGAAGCAGAGAAAATGGTTAATGTCTATGGCATCTTTCGTTCGTAATCAGGTAAATTGAACTAATTAACCTTGCATTTATAGGCGAATTACACTTATCACCTAGTGGCAATAGTGAAGACTAACAAATCTTTTTAGTACTATTATAAAATTTGATTTGATCCTGAACGCATATGCGGGAAACAGCAGCACACACTGAAACTGGGTTTTTGATTTTTTGGTAAATGAAGCGGGGTAATTTGATCTTACACGAGTCGTGTTTAAAGATTAGTGAGGAAGACGAAAGGAAAGTTCAGAACAACATGAGTAGATCGTAATAACAAAGCGGATGGACCAATTCAATAGTTATTTTAACTTGTGTGATGCAGAATGGAGCTTTATCAGAAGCTATCAAGATATGGAAGCGCAACTTTGACAAAGAATTCGAAGGCGTGGAGGAGTGCCCTATTTGTTACAGCGTCATCCATACTGCAAACCACAGCCTTCCTCGCCTTGCCTGCAAGACCTGCAAGCACAAATTCCATTCCGCCTGCCTCTTCAAGTGGTTCTCAACTTCTCACAAATCAACTTGCCCGTTGTGCCAGTCTCCATTCTGACGCAAAGACATCAATCTGACGTTTCGGTCTTTCGGGTATTTTGCTATTCCACCTGCATTACCGCACAAAATTTAAACGTTTATCTGGTCGGTTAAAGTATCGGTGGTTGGCTTTTGATTGTGATCGGAGAATGTGAATTCTACCTATGAGCTCCCTCCATGCCGAGTGCAGCCAAGTTATGAATTTTTGAATGCTACATCTTAATTGTGTAATTAGAATCTTGGTTTTTCTTCAACCCGACTGTCTTTTTTGATTATATATGCTTAGAGCTTTTACGTTATAATTAATTCTCACTAGTTTCTAATGACGAATGTGACCCGAATCTTGCTTCACCCTTGGATGTTAGAGCAATCTATGAAGGCTTGTATACTCTAAGTAATTAAGTGCACACCTAATTAAGTAATTAAGTTATAATTGTCCTTTATTTTTAAGTTTTCCAGCTTATGTTTTCATTCGGTCTGCTCTCCAGTTTCCTTGTTAGTAAAAGAGTATTCCAACGGCGGCAAACATATCAGCACGGCTGAGCACAGCTTACAGTCGGTCAAAACCAATCGGCAACATGGAGAATAGCCTAACTTATAAGTTCTTGCAAGATTTCTACTTAAACTGATGTGAGACTCTTTAACATTTACATCTTCATGTGCCCCTTTATGTGTGGCAAATTTCTAAACCAAACACGGGATTAAAACAAATGGAGTGAAATGGAGCGCATCTGGTTGGTTGGCTTCATACGTGGGACAAATTACTTTGATATCATAATGAAAATTGAGATTTCATCATAAAACCATAAAAAGAGTAGCCCAACCTACTTGTAAACCCTTGCAAGGTTTCTCCTCATCTGTGACTCTTCATGTCTACATACTGAAAAAGGTTGCAAGTTTCTCAAATATATCTGAAAATGCAAATGAAATGAATAGAGTTGAGTTCAACATCGAAACTACAAAATGTGAACTGATCTACATATGATACAATGTCTTCAGACACTTATCCGATCGCACCACAAGTTCAATGATAAAAATAAACGATATTTTTGCTATGATCATGAGTATGTTAATCAAAAGCAGTAACAAATTATGATTGAATAAGATCAAAATCAACGGGGCCGTGAGGCGAAAAAAAGCAGCTCTGCCAGTTTTGTGTCTTCTGTAACTACCGTGATACAAAAATCATATTTGCCTTTCACCTTATCGAAAGGAACCAACCGTTTCCCGCGTCAAAGGAACTAACTATCAGCCCGCATCAAAGGAACTAGCCATCTCATTTCTGCCCCATTTCCATTCGACAAGTAGTATACCTTCTTCCAGTTTTCATCTGTGAATGCTTCACGGCGAATAAGCCTCTGTCTGCCATATAATACAGTAGAAAAAGGCTGAGAATGTGAAAAGTTTGCAGGGTAAAAGCATTACGAAAGTTTTAGACATGAAAGCAAGCCCCCGACGAGTTTGATTGTCTACAAAGCACTGACATAAAGAACAATGCATTTTCATTATGTGGTTGTTGGCCTAATGTCAGTCACTTAAATTTGAAGGACACAAAACCACATCCGACACATTAATAATTATTGTCTTAAACCGAAAATTAAGATACATGTACCATCTGTCTTTTACTAATTTTTCAAACGACATTTGCATGACTCATGGTAAAACAAATTAAATCGGAGTATATACGCAATATAATATAAAATGATGCAATAAGACTGCATTGAAAACTTGGCAAGCATTAACTACATACCTAAGGTAGTAATGGCAAACAGCTGCTGCTTCATCTAAAGTGTAGCGTGACAGGTTGACACGAGCATCTACAGGCACATCTGGCAAGTCTTGACGAAGCTTTCCTACTGCCGTTGAATGTGAAAATGCGCCCACCATCATGTCATCATTCCGCATAGATCTAAAAGCCTTCACCTGGAAAAATTGTGTCACATGTGTGTACATCGGTTTTCAATATACAAAATATTGCAGACAAACCATAACTTAATGCCAACTTGTACACCCAAACTTGATTGCATAAACAAAATAATCAAACAAGAACCACATGCGAAGGAGAACGAGATTATTTGAAGCTGTAATACAAAACCTAGAAAAACATAGATGAATGGACATTCTGATGGTCCTTGCATATAAAGATTTACGAATTACAAGTATACACCAACATTATTCTCAACCAAACAGAGGGGACCTACCGTAGTGAGTTCTTTAGCATGTAGTGGTCGAGTAGAACGAACAGTTACTGGCTCTTCATACTCGCTGAATGTAAACCAGTAATTATACTGCAGAAAATGAGCATAAAAATATAGCAAAAGTTTACAACACAGCTCTAGAAACAAAATTCATTAATAAAATAAATATCAATTATCAAGTAATCAGTTGCACCTGATCAATTGCAATAAGCACAGGAATATTTTTCACAAGAGATAATTCCTTCCTCAAACGAACTACCACTCCAACAGCTGCATGAGTGTGCCTGATTCCTGAATTAACTAGGTCATATAGAGTTGAACCTTCAGGCATTGCCATGGAATCCGTTCCATCTCTCATCCACCCAACACCAGCACCTTCTCCCAAAGGAATAGCATCAAGTATTTGGCACGACAATTGTTTTAAATGGGATTCGTTATATTTCAGGAAATCCTGGAATAAAATGACAAAAAGATGAATACAAAACCATGGAGATGATCAAGAGCACATAATCCAAGATTTATGGACTATTCTTATTTGTCAAAATTTAATCCCTTCAAAGGTACTTGGAGACTACTGATCGTATTTAAGTCAACAGCATGTTATAATACAGAAAAGAAAGCTCCAAAATCTTACCTTCAGAATATTTTCAGCCTGAACAGGCGTGTCCCAAAGACCTGTTTGTGGGTTTTTATAGAAGAATCCTCCATGGGTCCACTCCCTGCCTCTCGGAACATATAAAACCAACCAACCTTCCTCACGAGCCCATTGAACTAACATTGCAAGAGTAATACTCTTTCCGCAGCTTACAGGACCGTCCAAGACAATCTGCTTTTGAGCTTTTGTACCTGAAAAGGAAAACATGGATAAGGGCATCTTACACATGATCCATCATTCAACATGTACGTGAAACTAAAGTATACATTGCAACGTTGATTATCTATAAAGGGGCATTGGAAACAATGAAAAGCATATGAGGCCTTGCCAAACTAAGCAATCCAAGATATTTATCCAATTTCATAGTCTCCTCGTTTTCAACCCTAGTGATTAGCAATTTTCTAGTATTATGAAGTTATGAACCCTTGGAAATCTATACTAATCAAAATTGGGTCTTTAAAATGAAGACTGAGCTACAACATAAAACCCATCATTTTCAACTGTACTAAGTATGAATCACAGCATCGATTAACTATAAAGCGATATCAGAGTCTATAAAAAGCATATCGAGGCCTTGTCAGATTAAGAAATCTAAAAAACTTATGCAACTTTCTAGCTTCCTAGTTTCCAACTCCAATGATTAACAATTTTCTAGCATAATGAGCCATTGGACATCTATAGATATCAAAATCGGAACTTTAAAATCGAGATAGATCATACTATGCTACAATAAAAAACAATCCTTTTCAACTGTGCCGAATAAAAGCATTAGTCTCACACTTTACCAGCTCTAAACAAGTAATGCATTATGCATCAATCAATGGAACACAAAGCAAGCACCTTTGCTGCTAACCGAGTCCAACGGCGGGTCCACGATCCTTCGAAAATTGTCACGAAGATCGAGAAAGCTCTGGCGGACGATCACCGCACTCTGCATTGCGTCCTCGAACTCCTTCACCATCCCCAATGGCAACCCCTCGGGCAAAACATTGTTCAATTCCTCCATCCTTCAAATAAAAAAGCAATCACATCCTAATAAACACACACACACACAGATGCAGAGCTACATCGATTTCGTTACAGATTTCGATTACGGTTTAGGGTTTTACTTGAGCTTGAAGTAGGAGCAGGTGTCCTTGCGGCTGAGCTGAGAGAGTGTCGGAGTGGAAGTGAACAGAGGACGGCCGTTGGGTCCCACATCGAGCGACCGGTCCTTCTCGTCGGCTTGGAGCTGGCGGGCGCGGGAATTTTGGCCGGAGAGAGCCGCGTCGACCTCCGATACGGCGTCGGCGGAAGCTGCTGCGGGATCGTTTTTGGATTTGCCGGTCTTCTTCGCCTTCTTGGCCATGGTGTCCTTGGACGTCGAGTAGCTCATCGTCGCCGTGAGCCTCCATGGGTCGGGTCTTGGGCCGCCCGACCCGGATGCCCGTCGGAGAAGGGTCCGAAACATTTCGCCGCTCTCAAGGGTTTTGCGAGGTTTTTTGGAGGAGAAGGCGAAACTGTGTTGCTGCCGAGAAATTAGCCACACCAGTTGGTGGGTAAAATTGTAATTTTAAGAAAAAGTGGGCCTAAATATATTTGGTCTAACAAATGGGCCTGACCTTCGGACTGGGTAATATTTTGGATCTGATGGGCTTTTTCTCTTTCGAATCTGTGTGGCTAGGTTTTGGAAGTATAAGCCCACCAAAGCAGAAGTGCAAATGCCATCCATGCCACGGTGTGAAAACCTGTACCCAGTGCACAACCCTGAAGGCATCACCCATACAACAGAAGTTTGCTACGTGTTCGAAAAATAAATCACACATCAAATATACGTTTGTCACTTGGTAAATTGATGTAAGAGAAAATCTCTCATTTCATAGAAGTAACCCTACCATTGTACGATGAATCAACTTTTATCAGAGAATGCGCCAACAAATGTGTCATCTTTGTGTTTATAAATAGCACTACCCTGGTGCATGGTATAGTTAGATAATAGAAACGAATAAAGTGGTTTTGAGTGATTGATAAATGTAGTAAGATTAATGATAATAGACGGTACACAATGGTGGTGTTTGTGGAATTGACAATAAGTGAGCTAATGGGGTCGGAGTTAAAAGATTGTGTGTTCCAACTCAAAAGGTTTTTTTTATTTTTTTTTCTTTTGCAAAACTCCAACTCAAAAGGATTTGGTGTTAAAAGAAAGTAACAAGTTACGGTTAACAAGAATAGAAAGAGTTTATCACAACCAGTTCAAAATACGGAGTGGTACGTCGCACAAATATAAGTGGTGATAAATTTTTTTTTTCTTCAAGTGTCTCACCATTTGTATTATTGGTGTACCGTCTCGTGTTTTCGGAACACTAAAAAATCTCTCATTCACAGAGGCCATAGCACGTGTCAAAAGAAAAGAACAAGGTAGATTATAAAATACAGCAACTACTTCACTATATATAACATATTTTAATCTCGCTTGGTTTATATTGTAAAGTGGAGACTTGTGGAACACGATCGATCGCTCGCTTTTTTTTTTTTCTTGTAAAAATCTTTCACATTTTGGAAACCATGCATGCGGATAACTTCCTCACCAATAAACCAATCACTGTATTCTGATATGTTAGGACTAAAAAATTGCTTTTTGCTTACTATTGAGCGCAAGAATATCACGGATGTGAGAAATTAAGGATCTTATATTTTTGTTATAACTTCTTGGTCTATTTTTCATATTCGCATATGATTTTATGATGGAATTTCAACTTTTTTTATGGTATCAGAGCGAGTTGATCTTTATGTAAGTCCAAAGGCTACACATGTTCCACATCACCTGTTTTGTATTATTTACGTGTTAAGTTTGAAATTTCTTCACACTTGAGAATACGTGTTTAGAGAATGAATCTCAAATGGAGAAAATAAGGAATCTTGTATATATTTTATAAGTAGTTACAATGGTATGAGAACTCCAGAATTGAATTGGATTCATAATGAACCGTCTTTTGGGTGTTTGGAGAGTCACACTATGGATCATAATATTTGAATTTTTAAATAATGTGACGTAGAATTAGAAGAGCAGTTAAAATCGGCGAATTTCGATGTGAATAGTGTTCTCTGCGATGAATAATACTTTTGGGGGGCGTTTGTTTGCCTTCTTTAGCTCTCACTAGATTGGATTGGATTAAAGATGTAGTGCAATCCATGTTTGTTTGCTCTCGGGACTAACATTAGTGGTACTAGCGAGGACTCGCCTCGACTAACAACAGGGCCAGCTGGTCTTAGCGTGTCCCCTCCAAAACCATGGGACTGGCTAAGACGCCTCACTCTGCTCTCATCTCCTATATCTACTTCTCTCATTCTCCCATGGCTGCTCGTGTCCCAGAATCACGTCCTCTCCTTCTCTCCTCGCATCCTCTCTTCTATCCTTTATCCTGCGAAATCACACCACCAGACCAAGCACAAACTGACCTGACCTGGTGATTTTCAAGCTCGAGGAGATGAGATTCTTGACTAGTCGATCCTAGTTCGCATCCCGGGCTTGAGTCGGGATCAGAATCAGAGCGTCACCGTCGTGAATACAGGAGATTCAGTTGCGATTTTGATTTTGATTTCAATTGAATTTCGTGATTTTGTTGCGTTTTGTGATTTGGAAGCTTTATTGATTGAAATGGAGGGGGAAAGTTGTGGAATTTGGACGAAAAAAGGGAGAGGGAAGAGAGATTCTTAGTCCAGAGCTGTGGAATTTGGATGGAAAAAGGCTAAGGGAAGAGAGAGGTGG
>JAOTRO020000012.1:2284186-2298683 GCA_028566515.2 Pyracantha coccinea | reverse complement strand
TCTTTTATGCATGCAAAAGGAAAGGGATCCTCTTTGGGTCCCTTTTTCCTAATCGAGCAAATCAAGAAATTCGTACCGTCGAAATTTGATTCAACGACTATAAATAGGGACTCATTTTAAAAGTTATAATAACTTCAGCTGTTAGATCAAATTTCAACGGCACAGATATTTGGTGGATTAGGAAGAAGGGATCTGGAGATCCCTCCCCCATGCAAAATACTCTTATAATCTTATTATTATTATTATTATTATATACATGAAAGCGTTAAAAAAATTTCATGTATAGTAAAAGAATCCATTTTATGCGATAATGAGTTGTGGTCAGTTAGTAAAGTGAATTTATTCTTGCACCTAAAATTATGTGTTCGAATCTCTTCTCGTAGTTTAAATGAATTAGTGTAGATTATCGTACTATTTATAAATAGTCTAACAACAATCGGATTTGATGCTCATTGATTCGATCCTTTTTTAAATAATGGCTTAAATGTCAAAATGGTCTATATGTTATCGCCATATGGCTAATTTAATTCTTGTGTTTTCAATTTGGCTTATTTAGTTCTCATGTTTGCCTATATTAGCCAATTAAGGACATTTAATTCAATCTCTTTTAAGAAATTCATAAAAAAATTCATATGAGAAATAATTACCCTTTCTCTTTACAGAAAAATGCAAATTAATGAGAAATAACACATATAAAAAAATAAAACTTGCAATCTAAAAATTGCTTAAGGTTTGTGACACAGAAAAGAGAGGGTGTAATGTTAGGGAGGAGGTTGGAGAGGTAGGAGGAGATTATAATTTTATAAATATGTTTATAATAATTTGTAAATTTTTTTTTACATAAATTAGGTGGAAATGTTCTTAATTGGTTCACAGAGATAAACAGAATGACCAAAACATAAAGACTAAATTGACCCAATGACTAAGACATACGGACCATTTTAATAGTTAAGCCTAAAAGAAATGGATTAGAAATGAATTGGAATATGAATAACAGTAAATTGATCAGAATTCAAACGGTTTGCAAGTCTTAGCAGAAACACAAACTAACAGGGACATGGAAACAAATTTGGAAACACGAAACCCCAAATATCTCGTTGGACTCGCATGGGACAACAAACATCGTCCACTTCCCGGTCTTCACCTTCACAATAACCAAAAAAACAGAAACGAAACCAAATAATCAGTAAATCAGAATTCAAACAGCTCCATGAGAATTCGATCGCGATCGAAGTAGAGAGCTTGCGGAGCCCCAGACCCCAACTCCCGACTATACGAACCATCGATGGCGATACTCTACGCGGTGGTGGCTCGAGGCACGGTGGTTTTGGCCGAGTTCAGCGCGGTTACAGGGAACACAGGGGCTGTGGCTCGGCGGATCTGCGAAAAGCTTCCGTCGGAGGCCGAATCTAGGGTTTGCTTCTCTCAAGATCGATACATCTTCCACATACTCACAGCCGATGGCCTCACTTTCCTCTGCATGGCCAACGACACCTTCGGCAGTGCGTAACATATTTCCTTCGATTATGTTCTTCAATTTTGATTTGGGAACTTCCATTTTTTGTGGGTTTTGTGGATTTTTAGTGTGTTGGTGAATTGCTGTTGATCCAGGAAGAATACCCTTTTCGTACTTGGAGGATATTCATATGAGATTCATGAAGAATTATGGCAGAGTTGCCCCTTATGCTCCGGCTTATGCGATGAACGACGAGTTTTCGAGGGTGTTGCATCAACAAATGGAGTTTTTCTCCAGTAATCCTAGTACCGATACTCTCAACCGTGTGAGGAGCGAAGTTGGTGAGGTAATTTTGCTGTGCTTCTCTGGAATTTTGATCAAATTTTGATCATTTGGTCGTCTTATCTTACTTGTTTCGCAATTTTCCCCTTATACTGGTTGGGGGTAAAATGATTGTTTTTGGAGAACACATCTGTTATCTGAAAGCATGTCAGTTGGTGTTGTTAACCTAATAATTTCCGAGGCATCACAAGATAGTTTGCAGTCTCGGTGAACAAAATATTATACCGAAGCATTTAATTTGTAGCGTTCAAAGTTATACGGCACTTTGTTCATTTGCTAGGTTGATGTTTCGTTCTTCAATGCCTTTCTAGTTTATTTTGTTCTAACAGTCATTTTCTGGTATCTAGATACGAACTATAATGGTGGACAACATAGAAAAGATATTGGAGAGGGGTGACCGGATTGAGCTACTTGTTGACAAAACTGCAACTATGCAAGATAGTGCATTTCATTTCAAGAAGCAGTCTAAACGCCTTCGTCGAGCTCTGTGGATGAAAAATGCAAAGCTCTTGTAAGTCGTTTTGATTTACAAATATGATATGATGTAGAATGGTTGGCGTATATTCTGGGAAGAAGAAAAGGTAACATAAAGATCATTAGAAGTTGTCGGAATTCAGGGTTTAGTAACGAAACCAAACATTAAATTTCTCTTTTCTGAATAATTTTTCTCAGACCAGATAAAGGCTATGTATTTGACTGAGAAAAAACAGAGGAAATCTATTGCAGGTATGCCTGTAGTAATGGTATCCATTTGCAATCACTAGCCTGAAATCTAAAACCTTGAAGAGCAAGATAACTCCTACAATAGTTGAAGCCGACATTGTTAATAAAGTAATGGTCGAGAAAGCTTAGCAAGATCACTCAATGGCTATAAATTTAATTTCGCAGTTGATAATATCATGCTTTAAGTTTATTATAATCTATTATGCACACTGCCTTCTGAAGATGACATTTTGAGATAATCACTTTAATCGTTAAGTTTTGGGCTACTACAAATGTTTTTTAATGCAGCAGGATTTTGTTTTTCAATAAGACATCGACTTCGTAACAAGATCAAATATTTTGATTTCATGTTCGACTCCAAAATCCTTGGGTCCATAAGCACTGAATGCTTTTCCTTGCTGAGCTGTATAGCCTTTGTACTTCCCAAATGTTGTAAAGATAAAGCTGCATGATATTATATCGTGTTTCCATGATTTGTTTGATTGATATTGCCATTTCCAGTTCAGTGCATTGAAGGTTGTCTAATTGTAACAGGGCCCTGTTGACATGCTTGATTGTCGTGCTTCTGTACATCATAATTGCTGCTTGTTGTGGAGGCATCACACTACCTTCCTGCAGGTCTTGACTAATTTGATTGTTGTTCAAATTCTGCTGAGGTATGGAACAATTACTTTTGAGATAATCCAAGTCAATATGTACGGAAAGGGGTTCCATTGCTTGATGGTTCAAATTCTTTGTGTGTATATGGAAGTAAAATATCTTAACTTTGCAATGTACCAGTAAGAATCGCGTAGATTGTGCACTTGGAGTGAATTGCTGATATTTTCTAGGAAGCCTGCCATATCATCTCCGTAATTTTTAAACACTTTGGTAATTAGTAAATTGTCGTTGATTGTGAAAACTTACATAATACTAGTTGGTAGTCTTTGACGATTGCTAAGGTGTAGATGGTACCAAAATGCATATTCCACCATGAGGTTCCAGTATCTGCAGATAAACCTCCTCAATACACATTTTACATCATCTCCTACTCCCGTTATAAAACCCTATATATGCAGCATCTGAGTTGTTAGTCGTGTAGGAGGTTGTTTGCATTGGAGATGCCTTGACAAGGGAGTAAATGAGTGGTGGTGGTGTCGTATAATCTTCTTCCTTCCTAGCTAAGGGCTGGTTTGGTGTTTTCTGTTTTCTGTTTATGTTAATGAGACTGATTTTGATAACCTCTGTGCAACCTAGTAGTGCTTCTGCAATGCAGCATTTCGTTTATAAGCAGACCTACATATTCTTTTCTCCTTTGGTCGAAAGCAGCCTACCTATTCTTCGAGTGGCTTTGTCTAGAAGTTCGTACCCTGTGATGTCAAGCCTGTCTTACATTCTTCGCCAGAAAGGTGATCATTTCATTTTTAGTGAACATTGCGTTGAGCAGCACCGTAAGTTTACTCGTGTTCAATATCCCTTGCTGTAGATTCTGCCATGACCATACAGATGTGGACTGACCTTAAGACATGATTGGCATGGTTTGAGCATGAGTCGTATTGATGTATTTCTATTAGGGTGAAGTGCAGATATAGCTTGAACTATCACTTCAGTGAAATTTTGGTTCCTGAATAATTTTTTTCGGTAAAATAAGTCCCTAAATTCATTAGAAATTGCTAATTTCATCCCTACTATTATAGTCAAAGTTAATGTATCCAATTTTTCATTAACTTAAGTCACTTGACACACTTTAAAGGGTAATACCGTCCTTTGCTCATCTATAAGCCCTTATCATTTCATATAGGTTGGGAACCAAACATCTAATTCACCCTTCAAAGTTAAACCCATACACTGTTTTTTATAAATAAATAAAAAATTGTCAATCTACCCTCCAATGTATATCACATACAAGTAACATGACTTAAATTGACAAAAAATTGAATATAGTAGCTTTGTATTTAATATTAGGGATGTAATTAGCAAATTTTTATAATTCAAAGATTGATGTTTCTAAAAAAAAATAGTTTAGGGATTTAATTTTTACTCAAGTGATAATTTAGGGACTGACAATTCATCATTTTTATTATATTGACACTATAATCATGATACATTATCTATATACTAGTATGTGTGTGGTAATTGGCTTTTTTATTTTTTATTTGAAAAAACAAAAAACAGAAAAAACAAAATAATTATATAGGAAACTAGAATATAATTCCTAAATAAGATCTATTTTACATTAAAGTTAGGTGTAAGATTAAATACTGATTTTGGTCCTTTGACTTTATATATCACAAAAAATCTAGCTAATAATTATTAACTTTTGTTTTGTTTTATTTTTAGTATTATAAATAAAAGATTTTTACTTAATGTGTATTCAATACGTGTGAAAAATTGCTTAAGTGGTAACAATACATATATGTTTATATGCATGTATATAAATACATAATTTGTGTACCTATGCATATGTACATAAATATATATTTATGTATCAATATATATATGCTCCTATATATACATTTGTGTACGTATATATATGAACTTTTGTATATATATGTACCTATATATGTGCACCTATATATACATTTTTGCACCTATACATATGAACCTATGTAAATGTGTACCTATATATATGCACCTATATATATATACCTATATATATATATACATGTACCTTTATTATGTATATTGTTTATTGTGTCTGCATATTAGTTTATTTGTTTGGTTTTGTGATTGTTTGTATAAATTTTTATATAGTTTAATTCTCATTAGCAAAATATTTTAAAAAGTCTTCCATTTTTTAACAAACAAAAAAGGTCTTCCATTTTAAATTGCTAAATTTGATTTGTAGAAATAAAATTCCTATTTTTAAGGCCTAATTGATGATTAAGTTAGGAATTTTAGAAAGAAAATTTGAAAATAATAAAAGTGGGCAAGGGTATTTAATATGATTGATAATGAGTTTTAGGGTGCGTTTGTTGTACCGAACTATCTCGGACTGAACTAGCTTAGACTAAACTAAACTGGACTAAATTAGTGAAGCGTTTGGTGCAGTGTCGGACTAAGAGGCAGGATAATGAAAAAAAATATTGTTCTCAATTTGGTATTTGCTCGGAGAATGACTAAATTAATGTTTATTTTAATTTCTTTTTTATTAAAACTGTTATGAAGATTAATATTATTGATTCCATATTTTTATGAAAATTAATCTTGTTGATTCCAAGTCTTTTAATATCAAACTAAAAAAAAATAAAGAGTCTTTAATATCTATCTTGAAAATATTCAGATCCTTCTCCATCTTGGAAATATCAAAAACAAAAATAAAAGGGCATAGCCCTCTTGTATGCGAAATAGTGCTCCACAATTAAATCGTCTGCGGCGGGGCAAAATCGACGACGGCTTCCAGAGGGTCTGCGGCGGCATTTTCGTGTTGCTCAACCACACCGTGTTATTGCATGGCTTCTATTTCTCCGTCAAAGAGGGCAGAGGAAGGTCTCCATACAACCCACCGAGCATTTTGACGACTACCCACTTTCTATCTCTGCAATTACAGAGCTCTGAAAACCCTAGAGGGAAACTGAAGCTTATGGATTAATGTGAATTTGGGCGGGTTTGATGTGGATTCGGTGGAAAATAAGAAGAGAATTTTTGGGGGAAATCGGTGAAATCAAGGTTTTGGGGTTCAAATTTGTGGCGAGATTTACATACTGACTGAGATTCTGAAGAGAAGGAAGGAAATGAAGCTCAGTCAAGGAAGCGAAGAAAGAGGAGCTTAGTGAGGTCCTTAGCAATTCCATGATTCAGCAGGGGACTAATTTGACAACCTAACGAAGCCTTGAGTCCAAGCGAGTGAAGGCTAGTCTCATTTAACTTAGTCACCAAACATAACAAACATGGGATAATAGTCCTAGCTAGTTCACCCCTACTTAAAAAGTAAAACAAACACACCCTCAAAGTACCGGGAGAAGAATGTGCTTCCCAAGCTTGCTTATCGTAATCAATCGCAGCCGTTGATTACTCGGTCCGACCATCCTTATCGGGCAAATGATCGATACTAGTAAAGAAGTTCCAGTTCCATATACCTTCATGATTTCAGTTTCCACATACATTGTAAAGTCTTTTTCTACTTGATTTATATGTAATTATCTAGGAAATGTGGCTCATTGATGACCAAAATATCAAACGAGTTCGAGTCATGAAAATAATCTTTATGCTAAGCAGAGTTAAGGTTGTGCGCTATAGACGTTCCTCCTTCTAACCCTCGCAAAGCATGAAGTCTTGTTGGCTTAGGTGACCAAAATCAAGAAAACCCTAACTTCCTTTACAAGTTATTGGGTTCACAATTCCTAGAAAGGAATCTCTCTTATGAGGAAGAGCAAAGCACAAAACCTTATTGGCTTGGGGTCGTCAAAATCCGTAAACAGGTGAGGAGGAGCAACTGGCCACGATTTCCCGGGAAAACTAGTTCGCGTTCGGGAAGATTTTCGAACACGAAAAAGTGGTTCCGGATCGACATCTCGGCTTCGACGTCGAGTTACCACAGATGGTTTCTAATCAAAGCACTAAAACATGGCTTCCAATCACAAAAGCAAAAAAAGAGGGAACAAAAAATAACACTGTACTAAACAGAAACAAACATCTACATTACAAGCTTTCAATTCATAAACAAAACTTTCTGTGAACTTCTTTTCGACTACATACAAGGCAAATCATCCCGAGCAGCTTTAGCTTCTTCACTTCCGGCCACCACCAGCGCCGGCGGATCCTCTACTGCCGCGGAACAAGCCATTGATCTTAGCATCAATGTCCACACTAGCATACTTAATGTACTTGCCATGCCGCCCGATTTCCGGAACATGCTGAAACCTCCCGATGAAGCTCTGATACGCTGGCAACAAGATTTTGACAAGCGAAATTCTCAAATCATCTCTGAGTTGATCGTCGAAAACTACCCAATTGGACTGCGTTTTACAGATCTCGTCGAAGTAGATGTTGAACAACTTGAGCTTCTCTTTCATGGACTTCACAGCAGCACTTGGCGACAATGAGCCACTCTCGGGCTTCAACACTCCAAGCACCTTGTTCCATGAGCTTCTCTGGTAATTCACAAGGTACTGTCGGATTTTCGCAGTGTGTTTTCGGATCCAATCATCGCCCAAAAGCGATCCCAACTCACTGTCCTTCACTTTCTGCACAATGTATCTCCCATTGTTCATCATGAAAACACAGCACAACGCAGAGTCCCTATAAATCTTCGACTTGGCTTCCAAATTGCTCTCCAGAAGCTCCATAATCCACGCCATTTGCACCGACATGGGCGAAGACGAAGCTCGATCATCAACCTTGGGCTGATGAGAGACCGCAGCACTGTCCTCGAAAACCTGCTCGAGGGTCTGGCGCGATCGGCATGCTGCACGGAGATAATTCATCACATATCGAGTGATCGGATGCAACCCGCCGCCAGGAACTGGAGTTTTCGGAGGGTCGCGACTGATCAGATTCTCCAACTCCATGAAAATGCTTCTGATCGCTTCCCCTAACCTTTTCCAAATCGTATTCGCTTCGTTCCTGAGAAACAAACAGTACTGATCCGAAAACACTAACTCGAATTCAGGCATCAAATCCCGCAGAGTCTCGAACACGTCGAGAATCCTGAACAATCGCTCCGGCGATCGGCTTCCGATCGCTACCGCATCGGCGAAGTTCAGTATCTGAATCGTCGAGCCCCGGCAAACCTCCATGAACGAGAGGTCTGCGGCGGAGGAGAGGCCGTAGAAGATGCGATCGCAGAGTCTACGCTCGCTCGGGAACAGAATCCGAAGCGCGACGTTTGCGGATTTGATCCACCGCTCGATTTCGTCCTCGAGGTCCTGCCATGGCGTCTTCTGAACCTCTTCGATGCTCAGCTTCTGCAAGCCTAGCCTCGACATGCTCTCTTCCAGGAACTCTCTGCGGCAGCTGCTGTACACGTGCGAGCACTCCTTTCCGAACCCCGCCGCCACCATCCTCTTAGCAATCTCATGGAGGTCGTTGATGGTTCCAGAAGGCAGCGCCTCGATCACGATGTCGTAGTCGCCGATCGGCTGAGCAGTAGGGATCTGGTGCTCCTCACCGTCCCCGATTACCTCCTCCTCCTCTTCTTCTTCATCGTCTCCCGAGTCAAACGACAACGCGCCATTCGACTTGCCACGTAACGCGCGATTGAGTTTTCGTGACACGCCGCCGCGTTCGACCAAGAATCTGAACTCGTCCTCGAGCCGGAACATGGCCTGCTGCATAAGATCCTCAGCACGCGCGAGGCAAACGCCGACGTTTTTGTCGTCGGCCATGGGAGTCCAGTCCCGGATGGTGGCGATGAGGTCGTCGATCAAGTCAAGAAACGCCGCGGAATCGGCCGAGTAGGACCAGATTGGGTGGTCAGCAGCAACATACTGCGAGATCCGACGGTCCAGCGACTTGAGCGAGAGCTCGAGGGTGGCGCAGCTGCGAGTGCGTTCGTCGTCGGAAGCCAATTTCTCGCGAGAGAACCTGCCGTCGAAGTTGGAAAAAATCTGCAAAATATCGTCGGCCATGTTATCGTTGTGGCCCAGAGTCTTGGCTATGTGGCGCGCCACAGCTAACAATTTCTCTTCGCCGTTCTCAGCCATTGTACTGCAGTATCAGAGAGTGCCCTCCAAGTGCTTGATTTTGTGCTTCAGTGAAGACAAACTTTTAGGGTTGTGAAATTGAGATGAAAATTGTTTTTAATTTTTTGGATTTCAGAACTTCGATTTGGGTAATAAGCAGTAAGCCAAAATCCAAGAGCTAAAAGCAGAAGCAGTTGAATAATATTATTTTGGGGTTCGTGGAAGGTGACTGGAAAGCACGCGGTTTGTGCCTTGTGGTGGGGAACGGATGAAGACTGCAGAGGGAAAGCGTCGGGCAGTTTTTGCCTTTGGACTTTTTGAACGATATTTTAGGATGAGATTGATTAAATTTGTAAATTATCATGTATCATTAATAAAAAATAAGTAGGTTAATTATGTTTTAAGTAATAATATAACTATTAACTTTTCCGTCATTTAGTTTATAAAATTTAGTCTATTCATTTAATCTACCAAGCATTACCCATTTTAGTTTATCTAAATTTTGGGATTGCAAATTTTTTCTTATTTTTCATTCCTTACAAAGTGGTATTTCTGAATTATTCTAATTTCGTATAGTGAGAGTTGAGCTTTATTCTCATCACAATCATTCTAATTCTGAAAAGTTGGATTGCAATTCAAGCGTAAACATAGAAAGAAAGAAAAAACGAGTCTAATCTACTAACCTAATTCATGTAGATGACTTTTTATTGCAATGGAGGATAATAATTATGCATTTTTTGCATAATAATGCGAATTCTCACTAACTTCTCAGTTTCTTAACAATTAATTATCTAACTTACTAATAATATCAAGGCATCTAGTTTACTAATAATATCATTGTACTTAAACACTGACTTAACTCACTTCTGAGTGCAAAATTTAAATTGGTCAAATAGAATGGATAGGAAAGAGGAGAAGGTTTGAATGGGTTTTAGGAGGATTGGACTTTATTTAGTTTTGGAAATGAAGTAGAGTAAAAGCCCACAAAAGATGTTTCAGCTTTGGTCAAAAGCATAAATCAGACGGCTGGTAAAGTAAAAGAAAAGACGTGGAGTCCCACTTCAGAATCTGGAAAAAAAACATGGGGTTTTGCTTTTATTGTGTGCTCTCCTAGCGTCGGTTTGAATGTGCTTTTTTAAAAAGCACTTTGCGTTCATAAGAATCATGTTTACAGTTTAAAAATAACAAAAACTAAAAGCACTTCCAAATTCTGGCTTAATCAAATTTAGTCTGTTTTTGTTTTGTTTTATACGTAGCTTTTAACTTTTTAAAGTTTTCCAAAGTTTTTTTAAGAAATGCTTTCAGTGCTACGAGTTTTTTAGCTAGTAAATTTAGAATTAGGGTAACACTCAGTTTTAAACCAATATTGGATGTACACTCAGAAACCAATAAAATGGATTGAAAGGACCATTGTACCCTATCCACGTGGTTGTATCCTATTGGACTGCTTCCCTGAGCAAGCAAAGCAAACCACATGCCAAAAACATACAAATCATCCATCCAATATAATAACCACCGTCGATCCCTAAATCAACGGCCACTGATTCTTCGCCCCAAATCCTATAAAACCTTCCCTTTTCCCAAAATCCACCCAAAAAATCTGCCCTCCCTTCTTCTTATCTCTTCTGAGAAAGAAAAGTCGTAACAGTCTTTTTTCAGTCCTCTCCGTTCTTCCGAATTTCCAATATTACCCCGAACTTCCATCGTATTTACACCAATGTCCTCGCCTTCCCCGATGCCAGTTTCGTCCCAACAGTCCTCTCACCAGCAATCCCAACCGTCCGGCACCAACCCCCTCCCATTCGTCCGCCCCTTCCTCACGCGCATCTCCGCCGTATCCCGCCACGCGCTCTCCAACAGCCGCCCCTGGACCGAGCTCATCGACCGCACTGCCTTCACCAGACCCACCTCGCTCACCGATGCCGCCTCCCGGATCCGCAAGAACGCCGCCTACTTCCGCGTCAACTACCTCATCGTACTCGCAGTCGTACTCGCCTACTCCCTCATCTCCCACCCCTTCTCCCTCCTCACCCTCGTCGCCCTCGCCGGAGCATGGATCTACCTCTACGCGCGCCGATCGTCGGAGCAGCCGCTCGTGATCCTCGGCCGCACGTTCTCCGACACCCAGGCGCTGTTCGGTCTGGGCGTGGCGACGCTGATCGCGATCTTGGTGACGAGCGTGCTGTCGCTGCTGCTAACGGCGGTGATGGTGGGAGTTGGGATCGTGTGTGTTCACGGCGCATTCAGAGATCCTGAGGATCTGTTCCTGGACGAAACGCAGCCGTTGGGTTCTGGCATCGCTTCGATTTTCGCTGGTGGGGCCCCTTCGTTTGGGTCGGCGGGTGCCAGCATGATGTCACGTGTCTAGCATGTGATAGGTGGAAGTCCGAAGGCGCACATACCGCTTAGCTACACCGTATCACTCTCCCTCGGGTCGGGTTTTGCTTAGAAGAAGAAGAAAGCAATTTTTTGGGTTACATTAGGAATGTTATTCATTACTTAGAGATATTTGCAATTTAATTGTTTGTTTGTTGGCAATTTGTATTTGAATTTTTCCTTTTAATTCCACGAGCCAGAAATTTGATTACTTACTTTGCTTAACTATAATTCAACATTTACTACAGTCTAGTGTATTCCTCTTTACTTGTAATTCAGATGTTATAGGTTCGATTATCATCAAATGCGAGTTTGAATCACGTTATTGTTAGTCATTGTGAAGCTAAACTAACCCATCTCTTTTAAGGTAGATAATATCGTTTGTTAAAATAAAAGGGTCAATCAATTCAAGCATTGACTTTCGGTTTCAAGGCTTCAATTTTAGGTTTTAAGTATCCTACTTTGTTCCGGCTTAAAACCTAAAAGTGATGCATCTCCCCGGATCTAGATTCTCTCCCCTTCCATTTTTCTCAAGCCACATCATCGTCTTGTTTTGAATACAAGCGCGGTTTAAAAAAACGCTAAAAGCAAGACGTCATGCACGGAGCCAGACTCGTACACCTAGTTTTGGATGGAAAAATACATAGAAAAGAATCCAAGCAAACCCAATCATCCAAAGGGAACATCCTTGATCCTAGGCTCAAACATCAATCCAAAAGCAAAAACCAAAATTGCAAACAATATAAACATCCTCCGCTTAAAGAGTACGAGGTTTGTTAGGTTTCATATCACAAAATTATCTTACAACGTCATGTCGAACGAATTAGCAGATGAGCACACAAACAATTGAAGCCACATCCGTTGAGAGCAGAATACCGACTCGCATTCAGAAACTCATGGATTAAAAAGCTCCACACATCGAACAAGTAGCAAGCAATTTACAGCATCAACTCTAACATCGTGTGATTATCTATCTAATACATACAACTTTCGGAAAGTTAAATTTGTAAACTACCCGGTGCTCCATTTTTTTTTTCTTCTTTTATTCTTATGAATGCAATGCAATTTACTTTGAAGCGGGTATCAATTAAAATGTAAAGAAAGAAAGAGAGTGAAAATTTCATTTACAAGCACACGGTTCAACGGCTCTCTTTTGCATACGAACGGGTCTAGTCTGCAACAGTCGACCACACATTTGCTATCTTTTCAGCGTATCCCACCTGTTCATGTTACGGAACAATGTGTTACACAGAAGACTTGCATATGACAAGCCATTAGTAGACGAAATTATGTCAACATTTTTCAGATTATCCATCTCATAACACCCAGATGAACTCAACCTAAGAACGAAATTAGTTTACATGAAGACTCTTCTAGAGAGCTATAACGATCCTAGGTGAACAAGAACGCAAGCAGTAAGTACCTGATTATGCACAAATCCCTTCAACATGTTCAAGAAGTCAGCATGCCTCTCGTTGTCAAGTCTTTCAAGTTCACTCCTGTTATTTTCCTGCATTCATCAAAATCAAATTATTCTAAGTTCTCGTGAGGATACTAACAACTGAGCAGAGATATTTTAGCTGGACGGGAAAATAAGTTTACAATTTCAAGTTTCACTAGAAGAGAGAATTCAAAACAATAGAAATTTTGAATAGCCTTTATCATAGACGGGAAAACGGCAATTTTAAGAGAGAAAAAAGATGCAAAAATTCGTGATAAAAAACTGAAATTTACATAAATCATGACATGGTGTAATAGCGCAAAGATCAGTTTCATGTTCCCAAAACATGGTTTTCAAAGAGAGAAACTCAGGCTTCCAGAAGCATATACTTCTTCCAGTACATGCACCAACGAATAACATCCAAGACCTAAACTACTTAACATCAATGTTCACCTCAAACACCCAGTTTGGCTGCCACAACTTGCAAGCTTTGATGCAAGGATTTAAAAGTTATGTAAATGCAATTTCGACAACCATAATATTAGTCCACAAACGAATAAGGAACACTCCACTTCCCTAGCTTTTTATAACCCATCTCAACTAGTGAACGAAATGGCCAAATACTATCATCATCAAACACTAAGTGAATCATGCACATAAAAAATGTTGTGAGCTTGAATGCTGCGAGATTATCACATTTACAATCAGAGTGAGTAAATTCCTTGAAAGGAGTGAGGGCTAGACAAATTTTAAGGTTACTAACGCAAAGCATACAAAAGGGACAGCTACACATAAGATGGAAGAAACACAGGGAAACAAACATGAAACCTGTGATTTAACAAAAGAAATGACTCCTTGTGGATCTAAAACAGGGGCAGGAGCCACAGGACCAAACACTCAAGCATTTGAGATGCAAATCCCTTCACATAAAAGTTCATACAAAGTTTACAAGATTTCTTAACTACTAACATATTTAATTACCATGAACTGGAAAGATTACCGTTGTCAGTGGTATATTAAAAATAATTTCAAAAGTACAATGGTACCTTGATCCGCTCATATTCTCTGATTGCTACATTTTTAGCATCCTCAGTGGCTCTTATAGTTTCATTTAACTCCTCTAGTTTTCGATTCCTTGATTTGTCACCACCAAAAATTTTATTGGATTGAACTTCAAGTTTTTCAGCCCGTGATTGCAGCGAACCCAGTTCTGATAGAAGAGTCTGCACTGTCAATAGAGCACTTGACCTATCCGAGAATGCACCATTGACAGCTAACATTAGCCCAAGATATTCATGAAATGTATCCTGCAATACGCATAGTATGAAAAATCATTAATACAATTGATGGGTTTCCTTCTAAAGTAACAATGAAAAACAGCTGAAGAAAATGTACCACCTAGTACATACATAAACATTACCAACCAAACCAATCTTATAGTTCAAAATGCAATGAAAAACAAAAGGGTGACAAAATTACGAAATGCTTGACGGTTTGAGCATTTAACTCCCGATAGAATCTGCTGGCTTTGACTGCAGCAGTTGCCACATTCTTCAT